>BHFT01043366.1:44997-65469 GCA_004320025.1 Laticauda laticaudata | reverse complement strand
ACCCAAAGAGAGAGATTACAACTTGGCCTCGTGTGTACGCGAACAGTCTGGAACTGAACACACTCAAAAACCATAGAAAGGTGGAGACTTAAGAACGAAAACCCTCCTATACTACCACCCTTTACAATACGTAGACAAACACAATCATCAACAGAGAGTTCTGCCAGAAGGAATTACCGAGTCTATCATCCTGCACGCTCGAATAACTGTTTGGTTTGGTTCGCAACCCAATAGGACAGAAAAAAACCAATTACTAACCATCTGCCTTCAGTTGAAGACCTGTATCCTGCACCAGTCAAAAAGAGGGGCTGGTGAAAAAATATTTACAGACCCTGCTCACCAATCCCCGGACATAAACTGCTTCAAACTCCTTTCCCTCAGAATGACGCTATAGAGGCACCTGCACCACCAAACAGCCTGGACACAAAGAACAGGGGTTTTTTTCCCCAAAAAGCATCACTCCCTGCAACAATAATTTCCTCAACACTGGGTTCAACCTATTTACCAAAGTGTACATCTACTATTACTGTTAATCTCCTCATCCGATTCTCTTCTACCCATTTGACCCCCTCCACTTGACTGTTTCCCTGGTATGATTTGAAAATTGTTGATGTACCCTATACTATCATTAAGTGTTGTACGTTATGATTCTTGAATTCTTTAATGATGTAACCTGTTCTTTATGTGCACTGAAGAGTATTTACACCAAGACAAATTCCTGTGTGTCCAATACACTTGGGGCGCTAATAAAGTATGGCCTATTCTGTTCTATTCTGTTTCTATTCCTATTCATCTGTTTCTATTCTATTCTGTTTCTATTCTGTTCTATTCTGTTCTGTTCTGTTCTATTTCTAAAGTGCTATTTCTATTCTCTTGCTAAATTCTATTTCTATTCTATTCTTCCTTCACCCATCTCCTCCCACTTATGACTGGTATAATTATAACTTTGTCACTTGTAATCCTTAACAAATTTATACTGGACTGCTTCCCTAGTAATGATTTGATTGCTTTCATTGTAACGCTTATGACTATTCATTAAGGTGTTTGTCTCTTAATTATTCTTGACTGCTTGATGAATGTATCTTTTCTTTTATGCAACACTGAGAGCATTTGCACCAAGAACCAAAAAAAATTCTTGTGCGTCAAATCAACTTGCCAAATAAAAAATTCTATTCATTCAGTTCTATTCTTTAGTTCTGGTTCTATTCCTTATTCTGTTCTATCTATCTTCTTACTCCTACTCTACTCTATTTTTTTTCTGTTCTTGTTCTGTTCTACTCTATTCTACCTCTACTCCCTCCACTCCATTCCATTCCCGTTCCGTTCGTTCCTATTCTATTCTATTCTATTCTAATTTATGCTATGCTATGCTATGCTATGCTATGCTATGCTATGCTATGCTATGCTATTCTACTGCAAGATAGATTTTAGAACATAGAAAAATAATTCAACCCCCTGATTAAGCAGGAGACTATACCATTCTGGACAAATGGCTGTACAGGCTCTTCTTGAAAATCTCCAGTGGTGGAGCACCCACAACTTCTGAAGGCAACCTGTTCCACTGGTTAATTGTTCTCACTGTTGGGAAATTTCTCCTTGGATCTCGAATGATCTTCCACCAATTACTTCTTGTCATCAGGTGCTTTGGAGAATAGATCAAGCCCATCTTCTCTGTGACAACCCCTCAAATACTGGAAGGTTGCAATCATATCAGTCCCTAATTCTTCTCTTCATTAGACTAGATATATTTACTTCCTTCAACCATTTGTCAAATGTTGGGAAACATTTCTTAACACTGAGTAATTTGATATGGAGTCAATTCTCAAAAACATCAGTGGTTTACTTCCTCTTCACTAAATGGATTAAGGCAGATAAAGCCATGGCAATCAATCAATATAAGAGGTTTAAAATTTTCAGCAACCTTTGGTTTCTACTTAAGATGCTTAGATGAGATAATATATCCCTTGGTTAGATTGTAGCATGTCCTGTGATTTTGCCCATCATGCAGGAACATCTTGGGATCAGGTCTTGCCTCCATGTCAGGTGAAAGGAGAATGCACTAAAAGGTCTCACACTGTAGAAGATGCTAGACAACCTTCTGTTTCTTGTTATTCGTTTTTTCTACTGACACTGTGCATGATATTGGATTCCATGGGTGTCAGTGGCCCTTTCTATGAGTATTATTAGATTCAGATGAGAATAAACTTGTGTTTATTTTCTGTGTTTCATCCCTTCCTTTCAATTTGATGCATGAGAAGAGACATTTCAGAAAATTAACAGTTGGAAGGTCATCTTATAGGTCATCTAGTCAATCCCCACCCAAGCAGGAGACCCTACACAATTTCTGACAGGTGACAGTATAGTCTCTTCTTGAAAGTCTCAAGTGATGAAGCTCCCACAACTTCTGAAGGCAATCTGTTCCATTGGTTGATTGTTCTCATAGGTTCCATTGGTTCCATCGGTTGATTGTTTTCATACGTGAGTCACATAATGCTTCTTGCTCTTCAATTGCACAAATGAGGAGGTTTGTAGGGTTACCTTGTTTGATTGTACCATTGTACCATTCTTTGGTCATATCTCTGGGGTTCTGATGACAACACCGAAGGTTGTGAAAGAGCTGCATATGGTTAGGAGGGCTTAGGATTGGCATCCTTTCTTCACTAACCTAGAGGTCTCAACAGTTGATACAAGCCATACATGCAGATTGTAATGAGCTTTGTATTCATGTCACAGTGCTATCTTGTGGACATTGGTTGCAAACACCATAAGTGTCACCTCTATCTGCTGATCCTCTCTGTCTCCCAGTTGTATTTCTCCTAATTTTGGCAGGTGGTAATGTTTCTCTTTCCCTGCAGAGATCAGCACAAAGCAAGTGGAACCTACGAGCTCTAGTGCTACACGATCCCTGCACCACCAATTCCCCTGTCCCTTACCCTCCTCATGCTTCCCCTTCCATATTTGCATAAGTCAGGAGGATATTTTGACTCCACCCAGCTGAGAAACCTCTCTCCCATTAAACAGTAAGGTAGAGACACTGAGCAAACAATGGAAAACTGTCAGGACTGACAGCAGGCCATGGATCTCTGAGCAGGGAGCTGACAGCCAAGGCCTCAGAGGGTAAACCCTTTTGCTGGAACTAATTAAACAGATGAAATTATTACACGGATATGCAGATGTTGTTTACATTTTACCATATGGTATTATTTCAGGTAATGACTCGCAGGAGGATCCCCTTCCTGCCGTCAAGAAGAGAAGGGATGAAAAGGCAGCCTGACACAAACACACAACCCTGATTTCCTAGGCATGAAGCTTTTTCGGTGGCTTTTGGGGAAAGGCTGAAGAGTCCATGTTTAGATCTAGAGCAGACGGGGAGTCGATAGCCCTCTGGCTGCAGGAGGCCCCTGCACCTTGGCTGCCTGGCCACCCCAAGATGCCCTTTGGAATTCTGCTGCTGACCTGAATGTCAAGGGCAGAATTGCCAGCCCTTTCTGACTGGCACACCTAGGAAATAAAATGTATGAGGTTGTCAGAGCAATGCACCATGTGTAGAAGACAAGAAAAGGGGGGAAATAATTTGGCAATGGAGTCAATTACCAAAGACAGTAGTGCTTTCCAGGAAGGAAGGAAGGAAGGAAGGAAGGAAGGAAGGAAGGAAGGAAGGAAGGAAGGAAGGAAGGAAGGAAGGAAGGAAGGAAGGAAGGAAGGAAGGAAGGAGAAGGGAAGAAGGAGGGAGGGAGAGAAGAAGGAAGGAAGGAAGAAAGGAAGGGGAAGGGGAAGGGAAAGGAGGGAAGAAGGGAAGGAGGGAGAGAAGAAGGAAGGGAAGAAGGAAGGAAAGAAGGAAAGCTAATAATTAACAACTCAACATTTGAGGGATGGGAGGAGAAAAAAATCCTTTTCCTTCAGATCATGCTCAACTGTCCTGAATTAATATATTGTCTTGGTTAATAGAAACTTCAAAACTGTCTGGATTACTCTGTAACGTGTATATGTATATATGTGTATGTTTGGGTGCAAAAGGTCCTACATTGTAGAACATGATTACTTCAAATGAATTCTCTACATTGAAAGACAATGTAGACTGTTAGAACAATTAATGGAATAGCTTGCCTTCAGAAGTTGTGGGTACTCCAGGTTTTTAAGAAGAGATTGGACAGCCATTTGTCTGGAAAGGTATGGTGAGGAGGGGGTTGGACTAAAAGAACTCCAAGGTTCCTTTCCAACTTTATTATTTGGATGTTCCAATGCTTTCTAGATAGCCCCTTACTGCATGATAGACAGATGATGTATTTGCATATCAAGCCAGGGTAAAATAGGATTGGAGATTGTGATTCAGCATTTAATGGGAATCCAGGCATGGTTTAAGCATATTGTGTGAATCAGACCACCATATTAGGGGACCACTTTATTTGAGGGAGTGGGGAAGAACTCTTGTCATGTGAACAGAGTCACTGAGTTTTGTTCACACAGGCTTGAGGTTAAACACATTGTAAGAACCTGGAGTTGTTATCTATCTCCATGGTGCACTTGCAGTAATAAGCTAAGCCCCTGCTGAATGTGAATATCAACAGCCACGAAGCTAAACTAAACAATAAATAAATCACTGTGTATAAGTAACAAGCCATGTGAAGATCTATCTTCTTCTGCCTGCCTCCCTAAAAGCGACCATTGGCATATGCTACATAATTGAGACTTGCCAAATTGGTACAGGTTGGTGAAAATTGACAGTCCTGTCCAAACACCCCAAGAGCTGCACATTTGACATTTCTGCCGAGAGCTTGACATGCCGTTCGTGCCAGTTAGCATTTTCAGCTTTGGGCTGACATGGAATGTTGATAATGGGAGAACTCTGCTTTTCAATAAATTTCCATTCATCAAGTTGAAAAGGTTGTACTCTAGAATTAGAGAGGCATAGGATTATCACAAACCCAGATGGGGAGGGAAGTGGGAGGAAAAAAAATCACTAATCATTTAAGGATGGTCAGCGAGTCATGCGCTGACACTACACAATTACCACCAAGGCAATGAGGCAAATATTAATGGGTGTTTGCTTTCTGAAAGAAAGATGAAAAACATAACAGACCCACAGCTGCCTGAAGATAGTGGTGAACCTTTCTTAGATCTCCATAACTGCAAGTGGGGTATTTTTTGGGAGGGAATGCTTTCATGCAAGTAATATCCTTCTGAAATTTGCCTCAAAAGTTCTTGAAAAATTTTATTTCCATGAGAAAGGCACTTCTCTTTTCTTACTCAGAAAAGGAGGTCAGATCCCTTGAGTATTTCTTGGTCCTATCTCCTGGGAGTTTGTTTTTGAAGTGGTGGATGTGTTCCTCTTGGTACTTATTGTTTATGTGTTCTATTTGCATGGCTGCCCACCTTGTGTTGACATCATAATGTTTGAAATAGCAAAATACAAAAAAAGCAACAATATAACAAAGACTAATAATAACATTGCTTGAACACCATTGGCGTTGATGAAATCATTATCAGTCAATTGTAAAAGGCAGCTTTACTTGGAAGAGGTTTTGACAATTCACCATGGCCAACTTGCCATGGCTAACTCACCACAGCTGACTTGCTGTGGCCAACTTGCTGCAGCCAACTCTCCACAGGACAACTCTCCATGGCCAACTTACCATGGGACCACTTACTGGAGGAGAAGAGTTACACTAATATCAAAGAAATGGGGGAATATAAGCATTAAAGAAAGGATGCAAAACAAGGGACAGAACAAAATGTGAATGACAAATATTAAATAATTAAATTGAATTGTTAAATTGTCCTGCAGTGAGTTGTCCCAAGGCGAATTGGTCATGAGTTGGCTGTGACAAGTTGGCTGTGGTAAATTGTCCCATTTGACTTGGAAGAACTTGCATCCTGCAATGATACCTTTAACAGCATCAAAGAACTGCCCCAAATCCCCGGAAAGGATTCCATGAGTGGACAAAAATGCCAAATTTAATCTAAACATCTGGCTGATGATGCAACCAGCCCAAATTATAAAACAGAGACTTATAGATCAAAGTTCAGTATGGAAAAAGAAATCTGCTGTAAACCTGGATCCCTCATGACTGGATCCATTAGAGCAGGGGTCGCCAACCTTTTGGACCTCAGGGACCACCAAACTCATAATTTTAAATCTCGTGGACCACTAATATGAATTTTGAGTGAGGGTGGCTTGCTGACATTGATAGGGGACAGAGAGAGAGAGATCTGATCTATCCTTAGAGGGTTGGCGGTGATGCTCTCTCTCTCTCTCTCTCTCTCTCTCTCTCTCACACACACACACACACACACACACACACACACACACCAAGGCAGACACATTCCTAACCTGCTTTTCAGCTCCGTTCTCAGAGGCAGAGAGAAAGAGAGAGAGATGGTATCCTGCAATCCCAAATAAAGAACGATTGATCAGTAGGAAAATGGGGTGTGGGATTTTCCTGCAGACTTTTTTGGGGATTTTTCCAAAAAATCCCAAAAAAAAGTCTGCAGGAAAATTTTCCTACCAATCGATCATTCTTTATTTGGGATCGCAAAATACCATCTTCAGCTCCGTTCTCGGGGGGGCGGGGGCAGGGGAGAGACTTCTGGCTTCATGCAAGGAAAGCAGCAGAAGTAGCAGAATCTTTCTCTCTCCCAAACTCCACTAGAATGGCACAGTTCTTGAAGCAGGAGGCCTTGCAGGGTCCCAAAGGCTCATTTGTGGCAGAGTTTGGAGGAAAGAAAGAAAGACCTTTGCTGCTTTCCTTGCATGCAGCCAAAAGCAGAAGAAAGAAAAGAAAAGAAGCAGCCCGGTGGCCAGGCCAGGCCATGGGGCTAGTGGGGCAAGTCCCCCCGCCTTTTCCCCCTCCCCTCACTACCTCATGTTGTTCGCAATGCAAGTGATGCAAGCCTTGTGTTTCTGCAGGCCATATGGGTGTCACAGCCTTGTGTTCCCACACAGCCTGGATTAATTGTTTTGGGAGGTGCTTTGGGGTGACATTTCTCTATGGACCAACAAAATTTTCTCGTGGACCACCAGTGGTCCCCGGCCCACCAGTTGGCAACCACTGCCTTAGAGGACTTCCTTGATATTTGAAAACCTTGAATTTATCAAACCAGGATACCTTAATTTTACAAAAAAATACCTGGCTTGGAATTACCTGTATCTTCAGATGCTACATTAATCATTCCTAATATTGGTTAGGAATTAAATTGTTAAGTTTCTATATATCTTTGTGGATCTAATTTTGGTGCTTTGATCTAATGTTGAGATTCTAGAAAAAGTACAGAGAAGAGCAAGAAAGTTTATTAGATTTTGGAGGTTAAAGCATATAATGAATGATCAAGAAAACTAGGTATGTTTAATCCAAGGAAGAGAAGGACTTTGGTGATATAATAACAATCTTCCAATATTTTAGGGCCTGTATCAGAGAAGAGGGACTCAACTGATTTTCCAAAACATCTAAAATCAGGATGAGAAATAATGGGTAGAAGATCATTCAAGAGAAATCCAACCAAGAACTAAGGAGAAATTTCCTGACAGAGAGAACAATCAATCAGTGGAAAGGCTTGCCTTCAGAAGTTGTGGGAACTCCACCACTGGAGGTTTTCAAAAATAGATAGCTATTTGCCAGAGTGGTATAGGGTCTCCTTCTCAAGTAGGCGAGTTGGAAGAGATTTCCAAGGTCTTGTCCTTCTCTTGTCCTCTTTGTGTGCAAGAAAAGCTCATTCCAAGCTCTCCTCCTTTGAAAGGATTTTGAGAATCAGATGCTTTTTCATCAGACTGAGGTAAATTGAGATACCAATGAAAAAGAACTTTTCAGGGTTGCCTTTTTAAAAGCAAAGGCTCATATTAGTCCAAGTTTCCTCTTCTGGGAAATTAGAGGGCCAGTTTGTGGAACAGAGTTTGCTTGGCTGTGCCCTCCAGTTTCTGGAATGGCTTGGAATGGCTTCTTCTCCAGAGGGTTTTGGGATGGCAGAGAATTTGCCTTCTTCTTGTCAGGCATAAAGAATCAAGATCACACATTAAATTCCAGATAAGAAGATTTATTGGCCAAGCCTATATGCAAGAATCTAGTCAATTAACAGTCAGCACTAAATTGGTGCTAAATAAGAGTCAACAGAATTTAAAGGAGAGCTGGACTTGGAACATTTGTGGATGTGTAATGAATCTACAGTGACTCCTCATTTATTTATTTATTTACTTACTTATTCACTTACTTATTTACTTACTTATTTACTTAATTGATTAATTAATTAATTAAATTTATATAGCCTCCTATTCACTCCCAGCAATTCTATGTGCTTACAACCCATGAAATCACAGCATAGAATTTCTCCCCCATTCTTTCTTTTCTTCTCCTACACTCCTACATCTGTATGCCTCTAAACTGTTTTAACCATTTTTCTCTGCAGAATTTTCTTTTTGTTTGTGTGTTATTTTCTTATTTAAAAAGCCCCTTCTTGCTTTGGAAAGCAAGCAAAGGGGAAGGGGAAGGCGGTTACTTCATTAATTAGCAAGTTCCGTACTAGTGACACATGATACTTTAAAAGATGTTGAGTCACTTTGCCTGGATCGCCTAGTTAATATATTCCATTTTATTGAGAGGTACGGAACCTTGCATGGCTTCCCAAAACAATGTACAGAAGATATTTACAATTTCACAGCCAAATGAAAGAGGCTTAAGATGGCCAACGGTGTGTATAAACATGAATAGGCTAGAGCAGTGTATCATTACACTTGTCCAAATTATATAATGACATATGCTAAAGAGGTATAGACTGTGCCAGTTCTGAAAGTCTGCCAGTTTTGAAAATCTGCAGTGAATTTTGCTTTGAAAAGCAAGGGACTGCATGATTTGTTGGATTTAATTTCCATCTGTGGTGGCGCAGTGGTTTAGAATGCAACTATTCCAGCCTACCAATGCCCACTGCCAGGGGCACTGGCCACTTTGATCCTGACAGCTCAAGGTTTGACTCAGCCTTTCATCCTTCCAAGGTCAGTAAAATGAGGACCCAGATTGTTGGAGGCAATACTCTGTAAACTGCTGAGACAGGGCTATAAGCAGTTTATAAATCTGAGTGCTATTGCTGTTTTCTGAATATCTGCAGGGAGCCACCAAGGCCAAGTGTGATAGAACTGTTGGGCTTAATGTGGATACTTAAACTTGAAGCTTTTCAAATAGAATAATTTGGAAACAGCTTATATTCTAGATTTAGACCGATCCCAGAGAAGAGAGGAAGAATAGATCATTACAGAGAGTATCTATGTGGTCACCAACAGTCAACAATTATGTTACATCATATAATGAATCCATCAATCCCCTAAATATAAATATATTTGAACATTCTATTATGTTATAGCTATTTGTGAGGAAGAGGACACCACATAATAAATCTCCATTTTTGCTTTGCTGAAATATGATAGGTGGGATGTCCAATATTGCAAATAAGCAGAAAGTAAATCTTGTCGATGCAATTATATTCACAACTTAAATTGTGGGCTTTCATATTTGACCTTTGATTTACTACTGACAGAAGAGAACACTGGCTTAGATGGGCATTGGGTTGGATCTAGTCAGATCTAGTCTTTGGTTCTGATAGATTGCTGGGTCATTTTTCAGCTCAAGCCAGGAATTCAACTTTGATAATAATAGCTAAAAAAATGCCCCTCTCCCAGTTACACTATATATTTTTAAAAAAAAAATGCTTGGAGTATCTAGTATCTAGTGGTTGCTATCTGCAATCAGTTCATGTTGTGATTTGTGTTGCAGGGGTGATGGGTGGGGGTGGAAATTGCTTGCATTGCTGATCTAATACAACTTAAAATTAAACAGATGTAACATACAGTTGGATTATACTGCATCAATGGATGTTGATTTGTAGTTATACAGTCTTGATGTTTACAGATAAGATTTTGGAGAATATCGCTGCTTGCTAATTCTCATTTACATATCACTATTTTTAGTCATCATTGCCTCTGGTGCTAGTCTTGTGCAGCCAATTCTGCATATAACAGACAGTTTTGAAGGGGGGGAATGAAAATAAGTGTTTGTTTGTTTGTTTGTTTGTTTGTTTGTTTTATGGATTGGCCTGAAAAAAAGTTTACAGGTTGATATTGAATGTGTCATAGTCTTGAGCAATATCTATATACCATCTATATCCTGCCTTGCTAACAAAATACATTTGTTTTATATTATTCTAATTTGCAGGGTTTCGGCTTGTCTCTGGAAGTGTCACCTCAGGTTCTTCACTCCAAAGTCATTTCCAGACAAGAATAAGCAAATATTTTTCCCTTTTTGATATTCTTTCCAAGAAAGCTTTGCTTCAGATGGAAGATATCAAAGAGAGATCCAGTCTAGAATTAAGGAGAAATTTCTTGACAAGTGAGAACAATTATCAGTGGAACAGCTTGCCTCTAGAAGTTGTGGGCGCTCCATCACTGGAGGTTTTCAAAAATAGACTGGACAACCATTTGAACCACATTGGTATAAATAAGGTCTCTTGCCTTGAGCAAGGGTTGCACTAGAAGATCTCCAAGGTCTCTTCCAACACCATTGTTCTATGCTCTGTGTCTACCCCAAGAGACTTCAAGGAGGATGGATGGAAAGTCAATGTAATATAAGTTAGTCCTTTCTACTCTATTATACATGAGTGAAAATACCATCCTTCTTCTTCTTGTTATTGTTTTGGATTAGGGCTTTCACTTCCAGATGTAATCCTAAAAGGTCACAAACCCAAACAAAATTATATATGCAAGTCGTTGAGCCAGTTAAGCATTTACACCCATGTCGATTTACATTTTTAAACTATGGAAAACATTGGTGTCAGGGGATATTGCTAGTAATAGGAATACCATCAGCCAAGATGAGGGAAAGGACAGGAAGGAAGCAATCTATTTCTGGGTAAAACTGCTTTATTATTGCCCATTCTTCTTCTTCTGAGGCATCTATTTGATAGACACCAGGCCAAATTGGTAGTCAATTTCAAAGCTTTTGGGAACCCCCCCATGATCCCTGGGAATTTTTGAGCTGACATCTCTGCTGAAGTACTGCATGCAAAGGTCATTGGGAGATCTGACTCATAGGCTTAGTTTACTTGGCCTATGTCACGAGTCAAGACCAAAATAAATTAAAATCCAAAAGGCATACTGTGAAAGCCTTCTTTGTTCCCTGGAGGTAGTGATTGTAGCATTCCTATCTCTCTCTCTCTCTCTCTCTCTTATATTTTCCTTTTGTCAGCTTTCATAATATTCTATTCTTAACTTTCATAAATAGTAATGCATTTATGGGGAGCTTTAAAAAATGAGAATGAGTCAAAATGCAAGACTGTCCTTTCCTTTCCTTCTCCTCTCTTCCCTTCCCTTCCTTTCCCTTCTTCCTTTTCTTTACTTTCCTTCCCTCTCCTTCCCCTTCCTCCCTCCCTCCCTTCCTTTCTTTCCTTTCTTCTTCCCCTTCCCTCTTCTCCCTTCTGCTCTCTTCCGTTCCCTTCCCTTCTCCAATATATTTTAATATTTTTGGAAGGCAAAAATTTGTTGATAGTTGAGGAGCTCTGTTGAAATGCTAATAATGCTAGAAGCTGGTTATGATCTGCAAACATGACAGTCTTTGCAGTGAGTTGAAAAAATGGGACCCAAAATGGATAGTGACAGTCATCGAAGGAGCAAGCCTGAAATTGGATCCTAACTTATAAAATACAAGCTAACCCAATAGGCCCATCCACTTTTATGATATTAGTATTGTTCAAAAATATTGAAAAGAGTTTTTAAAAATAGAATTGCATTGTGAGCAGAAAAGTATATAGGGTTTTTTTTCTTGATAGAGAACAGTGGGAGAAACTCATTTTTTGTTGGGTTTAGATATATCATAGCAATATATTGCTCTGAGTGAAGGAATACACATTAAAAAAAAAAAACAGATTCCATGTTCTATTATGCAATTTTTTCCTGAGCTGGTTTGTATTACAGCCCTTTATTTCTCTGCTAATTTAAGACTGAGTGAAAAACAGGTTAACAAGGATTAGATTTCAACTTTACTATTGCAGTGCTAATACAAATATCGAGATAGGAGATGCATTAAAAAAAAATTAAAAAGTCATCTGGTAGAAGCTTTATTATTTCACCTGCTGCTCCCCAAAGGTATCTCCTTTACATGGACAAATTAGTCACTTATGGTTTTTCTGAGGTTTTCATTTTCCAGAATTGGCCAGATTCTGTTCATCTTAACTTGTGAATTCTATATAGAGCACAACATATTTTTCTAAAATAAGATGTTTTTTGCATATGTTTACATGATTTTTGCAGATCGACTGTATTTTTGTGTATTAGCCTATGAATGGATGCAATAATAACAATAACAGCCATAATAATGCCAGAGCATGGATTTTAAATAATATATTTTGGTTCAAAAGAAGAAGTTGTGATTTTTAGGTATGTTTGCATTTATATGTGAGTGAAATTGATTTATTCTTCTCTTGCTATTGCAACAGTAATAGCAGACAGGGTATCATAAATATGAACTGTTTATAGATATTTATTTAAATAATACATTTTGGTTAAAAAAGAAGTTGTGAAATTAGATATATTTGCATTCATATGTAAGAAAAATTGGTTAATTTTTTGAAAGTATCGTTAATATAAGCTCCTTACAGATATTTATTATCAAATTATTTATTAATATTTATTGTTGATGAAATTTATATGCTGCAGAATATCTAGGACAAGAGTCCTTAAGATGACTTAACAACAATAAGCAAATATTAGCTGTAAAATGTATAAATGATTCACTTTATCTATATCCTATAATTATTCAGAAGGAAAAATTTATAAATTTTTACTTTTACTAAAAGTCAGACACTGTAAAATGTATGCAGGCACATTTGGCTTTGATTTAATTTAATATCGACAACCCGCAAATAATGGTGTTTCATCATAAAACATTTGTGGGACAATATTGTGGAAATATTTCCAAAAAGGTCTTTGAAAATCAAACAAGATGTTTAGATCTTAAACTGCCAACCTTCTGGTCAACACGCCCAACCCACTCAGCCACCATGCTCCATTATAGCTACTATAGATTCCCACGATATACAAAGAATAATGTAGAGCAGGGGTTGGACTACAAGACCTCAAAGATCCTTCCAACTCTATTATTCCATACGTGAAAAATAATTTGGTGTAGTGGTTAAGGAGAAACTGTGATTCTGCCTTAAAATTCTGCCTTAAGCATGAAGCCAATTGGTTGACTTTTGGACAATCACTCTGTCTCAGCCCGAGCAAGAAAGCAAGGACAAAATATTTCTGAAAATGTGCCAAGGTAATGGCATGGGCTTACTCATAGTCATGCCAGGAGTGATAATTGACTTGAAAGTGAATGCACACAAACATACACAAACTCCTATTGTATACTGCATTAATAATACATACGGATAAAAGGAGGAGTCACACTTTTCATTCAAACTACTTAAAGGAGTATACATTATAAAAGAATTGTGACCAATTATTTACATTCTCATGGGAAGATAAAATAAGATATGAAATGAGAACAAAAACCTAAAATTAGAATGCAGTACATTATTTTCTCTAAAGAAAGCCACCTTGCAACTAAGTGAGATGTATAATACTTGAAATCAATCAAGCCTGTGATAGAGTGTTGCCTTTTTCAAAATTGTAAACTCTTCCTGGAACAAGGTGGCTGTGCAGGAAAGTAGGAAGGTAGAGTAAGTCCCAATTTGTGTAGAGTTATGAACCTGAATCAGGTCATGACTCAATTACATGATCACTTCTTTTGATTTTTATTTTAACATTCATCCTGATCTGTTAGAGAAGCCATTAGTTCCTGCATAGAGATTCCACAAAAGGGACAGTTCCCTTACCTTATTTTGTCTCTGCCATAAGCAAAT
Source organism: Laticauda laticaudata (assembly GCA_004320025.1). NCBI lineage: Eukaryota > Metazoa > Chordata > Lepidosauria > Squamata > Elapidae > Laticauda > Laticauda laticaudata. The sequence goes on along the minus strand of BHFT01043366.1, from coordinate 51,588 downwards.
GAGAGAACTCAGATAGGTGTAGGATCAAATTTGGAGATCATGGATAGATACAAAGTATGAGGAAAAATATGTCCCTATCCAAGGTCCAAGGTAATGCACCCTTGAAAGCTAAGGAGCATCTTTCTTGTTCCACAAATGCCATTCTCTTCTCTCCTCTCCTCTCCTCTCCTCTCCTCTCCTCTCCTCTCCTCTCCTCTCTGGCCTACAGTTAGTTTACTTAGTTCATTTATTTTCATCAAAGACTCCAGACTGATATACCATGTAAATAAACATATTTAAAATATGTTATAATAATAATAAAAGGATTGGTGAATAAAATATAAAATCACCTACCTATTATTATGAATGTGAGATAACAATATTGGCGTTTGACCAAAATCTCATAAGATTGTCACTCAGCAAAACTTAGCAACCATCTGTGATCTTTCAGAGAATAAGTTCTTCTGGTATGAAATATACCTTTTCTGCATCTGACTGGTCCAGCTGTCCTGAGAAAAAGTGAGCACAAGTGTAGAAACCGATTGGTGTGGAGAATCATGAAACAAGACCAGTAGAACTGACACTTTTAACCATTCCCAATTGGACAGAGACACTCTTGCCAAGGTACATTACGATAATGATCTCTCAAAGGTCCAAGTTTACTTTAATTGGTTGAAAGCGACCTAGCCTTGCTTTGAAATGCTAGAATAATATCCAGTTCAACAACATTATCCAGAAATCAGTTCATATCCTATTTACATCCACATCCTTTGTTCTCTTTGCTTAAGAGAAAATACACACCGTAGCCAAAGATGAAAGAAATATCAGGCAGATATCTCTCAGTATAATCTGGCCTGTCATCTCAATCTAACATTGAACACAAAACATAGAATCATTGGGTTGGAGGGGGACCTCAGAGGTTTTCTAGACCCTGCCCAAGCAGTAGACTCTCTACCACTCTGGACAAACAGCTGTCTACTCTGTTCTTGAAAACCTCCAGCCATGGAGCATCCCACAGTGCTGGGAGGCAAGGTGTTCCATTGAGTAATCTTTTGCATTGAGTAATCTTTTGCATCAGGAAATTTCTTACTTCTAGGTTGAATCCCTTTTCAACAAGCTTCCACCTCAACAATCCTTCATTCCTCATCAGTCCTGCTCTTCAGTTCGTCAACAAACCAGCTAACTTGTCCAACTTTCCTCCCTGAGGGACCACACCTTACAAATGAACTCTCGTTAACATTGGCACTCTGTGTTCTGCTCCTTGCTGACACAAATTAAAATTATCTTTCTGCCCAGTCCACCCCTTCCATACTCTTGGTGCCCAAGGGTATGTTGGATGTGCCTTCCATCCTCAAATCACTCCTCCTCCCCCACAATTCTCCTCTCTATTTTCTGTAGGAGGATGAAAATAACCAACAGCCAAGATTAGAAGTGGTTAATGCTTATTGCTGTCTGGTTTTTCCTCACTGCCATCTTCAAGACAAGCTTTCGTTTTCGGGGAAGCCTTGAAGATTGACTTGAGGGAAAGCATGTGGCAAAATAGCCAGCTCTTTATATGCAAGGCACCCCCCTGAGGAACACGTAAAGGCCTCCTTCTCGACTTCTGATAAAGTAATTTAAAGCCAAGTCTACCCTGCCAACTGAAACCTAAAGGGATTTGATGCAGTGTCAAAACCTTTGCCTTAGAAGGTCACTCTTTCTTCTAGGCTTTCATATAACAAAAGCAGAATAGTCCTTTTTTCTTTTTTTTTTTGGAGGGGAGGCAATTCTCCTCCTCCTCTTCATCTTCTTCCTCCCATGCCCCCTCCCTTTGTCAGTTTTGTTTCAGTTTTGCAAGATCACTGACAATCATCGCTATTGTTGTTGTTATAAGTTGAGATTTGAGGCTTTTGTTTTCAGCCTTCCTGAAAATATTTTTATTAGATGAGACAGAGACAGAGACAGAGACAGAGACAGAGACAGAGACAGAGAGAAAGAGAAAGAGAGACTCTGAAGTAGCCTCCAAACTGAAAAAGGGTGGCCTGTTTGTCTCTTTGTGTGTGTGTGTGTATGTGTAATTGTCAAGGCTCTCCAGAAACTTGCCTGATTGAAATCAACCCTGTGTCAGAGGCTGTCATATCTCAGAAAAGACATAAAACACGCAGAAACATCAATAAGCAACACGATTCTGACAGCTCGGAGACATTCCAGCTGACTAGAAGAGAAAAGGGGTAAGGTTAGGGCTCTGAGGGAATATTTAAAATGCCTAACAGCCCGTTGAAGTGTTGGCAGGCATCAGGGAAGACCAGAAAAGACAAGATAAAGTCTATCAGGTTATCACCTGGTTCAAGACAGATCCCTCACAGCACGACCATGAGAACAAGACAATGGCACCCGTTGCCCTCCCACTCCTTCGGCTGCCCTTCCCCTCCCCTCCCTGTTTAGGCCGCCACGAGGAACGAAAATATGATTTTATTCTTTTATTTCCAAATGTAGCAAAGAAACTGCCTGCGATACACCAAGGTTACCCAGACAACATTGCATGGAAGAATAAAGATTTTTTTTCTCCTCTTTCTCTCTCTCTCTCTTTTTCCTTTGCTTTGTTTTTGTTTTAAAAGATGTGGCGGAAAGGAGGAAAGACGTGACAGAGGACAGAACCAAATGGAAGACAGAAAGAGCCAGAGAGAAGCCCCCCCCTCCTCCCCAAAAAAATCAGTGTGAATTCTGCTTCCAGCTAACATGTACAGAAATCAAAAGGAGGTGTGTTTTTTTTTAATTTAATTTCCTGTATACCAGCAGCTTTTGTTAAAAGATCAGAGATATTGCTATTTATTGAATTTTTAATATGATCTTTATTAAAAGGCAGCATGCATCTTTGAGTTTTTTTTTCTCCCCTCTCTCTCTTTTTAAATATACAGAGATATAACAATCAAAGCAAAGGAATGAACTGTATTTATTTGCTATCATTATCTTAGATTGTTATGATGATTCAGATACTCATTTCATTTTTTTCCCAAAAGATAACAATAAAAGCAGCCTGCAGATAAATGATTGTTCGATCAATGCAAGTCTATTTTGTTGGATAAACAATGGAGCTTAAGCTTTGTGGTAGGCAAGTAGGACTCGTGGTTTTACAGGCTGAATGTAGCTCACGTGTCACACCATTGCACCTTCTGGAAGCTAGAGAAAGCTCATGTAGGTAAAGCTGCTAAGTGTCAGCTTTGGAAGCCATATTAGCACCAGACGCTTCCACGCTGTCACATTCTTGAGCCTGGGAAAATGGGAGGGGGAATATCTTGGAGTGTATGTGGTTAGACATAATAACATTCTTCTTCTAAGTCAAGGTCATGTTATTTCTGCACCTGGGTGAGGGGATGTCTCAAGTTAGGATGGATGGTGATCGGGGCATGTGATGCCATGAAGGGTGCAGGGGGTGGATTTGTAATTTTTTTACTGATTGCAAGGAAACCTGGAATTTTCAGATTCGCGATTTCCCAAATGTACCAGTTTATTACTCTAATAAAAGGAACCTTGGAGAGGATGTCTGTCTTGGAGTTACTGTATTTGTTGGAGCTGAGGTTTTCTGGAACACTGACACTAAGAGGGGAAGCTATCAAAGCTGTTCAGAGATGTTATGACAGTGGATTACAAGAAATTATGGAATGCAAACAGCACTCTGTCACAGGAGTGAGATACCTGTTTTGAATACAGAAGATTCCAGTTGGGATTTCTGATCCCTCCAAGGAGAATTCACCAATGTGAATCTGTGGAGAATTCCAGAGCTTCGAGGCCATCAGTAGCGAAGCCAAGATCTGAATGACATAAAAAAGCTGCAGGTATTCTCAGATCATAACAGTATTTGGCCAGAATTTTTTTCCCCAAAACTGTGATATGAGTAGGAGCCCTATCTTTGCTTTCAGTATCTAGAGTGTTCTTGGAGAACAACACCAGGATTTGGGGTTGTCTTGCTGGGCCATCTTCACCCATAGTGGTAGTATTATGGAGTTGCTCTTAAACTCACTTTCCATCATACTCTAATGCACTCTCTCTTCCTCTCCCTCCCTCTCTCCCTTCCTCCCTCCCCTCCCCTCTCCTCTCTTTGATCATATAGGTTGAGTGCCAGCAATCCGTGGCTATGGACCCACATATGGCTCTTTGGATGCTATGCTGTGGCTCCTTATTGGGTGATTCCCACCACTGGCTGGGCCTGCCCCTCACCCTCCCCTGTCAATCACTCCTTCCCTGCTCTGAGAGGGGGAAACACAAAAAACAGAAATGAGAGGGAGGGAGGGAGGGAGGCAGGGAGACCCACTTCCCAGAGAAAACACCGGGAAGCACAAAACCTGGGTAGGCATGGCTGGGAGTGGGGGGGGTGTCATGTGACTGGGTGCTAGTGATGTTGAGTTGGCCACACCCACCCAGGTTTTGAGGCTCTCGGTGTTTTCTGTGGGAAATGGGTCCAAGTGGCTCTTTGAGTGTTTAAGGTTGCAGACCTCTGGACTAGGTAAAGCACTGAGACTGTATAGAAAAATATACTTTAGATGTATTCTTAAAGAAAGTGTTTGCTCTTGGCATTTCATACCATCTGAAAAATAAGCATCTGAGCTACAGCAGAAGCCTCCAGTGTATAACTCCCATGGTCCCATCTAAGTCCATCTCTAATGACTATAATTCCTGTTCAAGGCCCCATGTACAAGAATTGACTATCCCTCAGACTGTCTCACAGGATTCTGGAAGATCCAATTGCATGAGTAGATGATGAACAGCAACTGGAACTGTTCTTTTAAAAGCCAAGAAAAATTGCTTGGGAAACAAATGGGCATATTTCCTAAAGAACCACAGATTTTTTTAAAAAAAAATAATACAATGATTGCATCTTTTCCAATTAAGACTTTTATCAAGTGAGGATTGAGCTAAAGGACAGTTGATAGGCCCCAGTCATTCTCCAACCATGGTATAATTTCCACGAACCAAGGTTGATAGACCATTTGTCACCTCTGCAAATGAAGTTCAAGCTCCAATTGAAAAACCTTTTGACTAGTTACACCAGCAAATACTGCCGCACCTTCGAACTAGCCAGATTCTACATTAATTCATGTGCTATTTCCCCCCCTGCGTCAATACATTGTTGTACCCTAAACTGTTAGTTGACACAGCTCTACTCATCATTTTATACAGCAACCTGGGAGCTTCACTTCAACAAAGAAGGGCATCAGCAGGTCTAACTCTATGTATTGGATTCTACTTTGCTTGTTCAATTTCAGGGTGCTGTGTGAAGAAAATCAGAGCTTTCAAAGCCGCGTACAGAGACAAAAGTTGCAAAGGGAAATGGAAAAAAATCAGAGGCAAACCCTTTCTAATTGATTTTTTAATAATGATTACTTAATTAAGTATGAGAGCAAACTTTTCCAGATCATTTTAATGCTAAGGTTAGATACATATAGACCATTGGGGCCCCAAATTTGTAGATGGAAAAATTGGATGGATGTTTTCTCCAAATTTTTCCAGGGAAATAAAAACATCTCCAAATATTTCTCAATTCCGTTTTCTTGGCCTCAGTAGAAACACCATTTTAAAAAATCTGATGGAAAGAGATCTTTCTTGAAGTCTTCCCTTGGGATTTCATGAAGAAGTAGGGAAGTTGCAGCTGACAGAAAAGATGAAATATAGGCCATGAACATTCACAGCTTAGACTGGCTCCTACTAAATAATTCTGCTTGGGAAACAATGTTTAAAGCAAATGGGAAATGAAAAAGTGCAGAGAAGAGCAACTAAGATGATTAAAGGACTAGAGTCTAAAACATATGAAGAATGATTATATGAACTGGGTTTGGCCAGTCTAGAGAAAAGAAGGACCAGGGGTGACATGATAGCAGTATTCCAGTATTCGAGGGGCTGCCACAGAGAAGAGGGAGTCAATTTATTTTCCAAACAGCAGAAGGCAAAACAATGGATGGAAACTAATCAAGGAGAGAAACAACCTGGAATTAAGAAGAAACTTCCTAACAGTGAGGATAATTAACCAGTGGAACATCTTGCCACCATAAATCACGGGTGCTCCATCACTGGAGGTTTTTAAGAAGAGACTGGACAGCCACTTGTGTGAAATTGTATAGGGTTTCCTGCTTTAGTCAGGGGCTGGACTAGAAGACCTTCAAGGTCCCTTCCAGCTCTATTCTGATTGTTTGATTGACTTGCATTAGCTCTTACAAATGAAGATCCATATTCTACCCATTAAAAGTTCACCAAATTAGATCGATAGATCGATAGATAAATCGATAGATAGATAGATAGATAGATAGATAGATAGATAGATAGATAGATAGATAGATAGATATAGATGAATTTGACCCTTCTCCTATTTGAAGGTCAGATCTGGCCCTTGACCTAAAATAAGTTTGCAAATCTGGTTTAAGGAAAGTGGTAGAAAGATGTAAATTGAATACATACATTTATACATACATTTATATCCAACTAGGCATTCATAAGTAAAAATAAGATTTTCTGGTGAATATTTTTTGGTCAGTGGGTTTCCCACTCAAAGACCATTTTTCTAGGTTTTACCTTCTCACCAGGGTATTCTATGTAGTTTCACAATATGTAACTCAGAAGGAATTGGGGGGGGGGGGGGTT
>BHFT01043366.1:25309-44983 GCA_004320025.1 Laticauda laticaudata | reverse complement strand
GGGGGGGGGGGGGGTTTAGGAGATGAAGTGAACATTTGTTTCCAATGTTGTAATGTACATCAAAGAGTCAGGAATCCAAACAGCTGCTATATTCATTTACTTGTTCAAACATTTCCTATCATAATTGCACAATCTGGTTAATTTCCTTTATCCAAACTTTACCCCACATAGAGATATATATATAAACAACATCACAAGTCAGTTCCAACTGTGAAACCTTGATAGCTATCATGAAACAAGGTGTGATAGTAAAAGGAAATAATGGTTTAGTTTCTTGCTATCCTGAATTTAAGGATTACAGGGTTGTAAAAAGGGAGTTTACCTTATTAATTGATTAATATAGGAAATGTAAGAGCATTACAGGTAGTCCTCGTCTTACAACCATTGATTTAGAGACCATTTGAAGTTACAACAGCGCTGAAAAAAGTGAGTTTTGACCATTTTTCACACTTTCAATCATTGCAGCATCCACATGTCTCCTGCTCAAAAATTAGATGCTTGGCAACTGATTCATATTTATGACGGTGTGTCCTGGTGTCCTCTGATCACCTTTTGCACCTTTCAGACAAGCAAAATCCATGGGGAAGTCAGATTCACTTAACAACTATGATATTAATTTAACAATTGCAGTGATTTGCTGAACAACTGTGGCAAGAAAGGTCATAAAAGGAGGCAAAATTCACTTAACATGTATCTCGCTTAGCAACAAAAATTTTGAGCTCCATTGATGTCATGGGCTAGCTGTACCTCTTTTCTCTTTGAGTTAAGATGTTCTTGCCTGGCAACTGCTCTGATCTTAGACATGAACTTGAAGTCTAACATACAGTTACTAATTTAACAGCTGCAGTGATTCACTTTACAACTGTGGGAAGAAACGTCATAAAATAGGGCAAAATTCACTTCACAAATGTCTCATTTAGCAACATAAATTTTGGGCCCAATTGTGGTCATAGGTCAAGGATTACCTGTAGATTTGGTTCATCTACTGGAGTCTCTTTACCTGGGATGGCTGATAATTGCTCTAATAGGGCAAGATGAATTGGCCAATTGTCAACTTGTTGAGTGCTATCCAACCTCTCTGAAGAAGATTTCCCAATCTTGCTGTCTAATTTTACCTGGAAATGCCTGGGAGGTTGGTACAAACTCCTGAGTTTTTCTGAGCAAAGATAACCCAGTATTCTATTGCTGTTAATAAGGAGAGTCTATGGCCTCCCTTTCAAAATAACAGCAGGAAGAACAGCACGGAAATATTCCTTGCATGTCGATTCTCTTCCTTCAAAGAAAAAGCTGTGAGCTCTGACAGTGTAGCTACTTAAAAATGAGGGGAGGAGAAAATAATTTCTCGAACCTTGACTTCCTGTCGTCCTACAGATAATGAGACAACTACTTAAACCACATTTTAAAAGTGCTGAGTAGCTGAAGCTGCTGCCTAATGATGTTACTCAGCTTGTTGGGGTGTGATTGACACTAAAAGTAATAAATTAGAACAGAAAATGATTTTACAAGATCCCCAGGATGACAGACAGGCTAACTGTAATATCCTCAATTACAGTTGTCACCGGATTTTATATCTGTTCACACTGAAGTTGCCAAGGCAGGGAAACGGTACAATTTCATGGGCCATTGCCAGGTCTGCCAATGATGAGAAATTTCCACAGACTTGGAAAGCAAATGAGCTATGAGTACTCAGGAAAACAGAGCAGGGAAGTGAGCGGGTGAGAGAGGGAGATTTGAAGACTGGATCTCATCATCTGAGAAGGGATGCAATAAAATGTTTGCACATTAAGGCTTGGGTGAGGTTGATTGGTGTTGAAAATTAAATAACAGTATGAATTCCTGAAAGCTAACGTAAGCAGAAGGTGAGTTCTTGCCCTCTGGAAGCTTCCAGTCTGAAATTTGAACAGGTTTTCCCCCCTTCCCACCTCACAATAACAACAGGTGGGTGCCTATAAGGGGTCTACAAGGAAGGGCTCCCAGGAGGAGTCCGAGGAGCCCGACTGGAGCCCACACTGGCAACTTTTCAGTGCCAGGAGAAGAACTTTTTATTTCTCTAGCTATTTAATTGGCTTTTAATTGTATTTTTGGTTAAAAAGGGACAGACAGTGGGGGAGGGGAGGAGGAGGAAAAAGAAGGAGAATTATTGTAGGAAGGAGAGATGTAGAGAATAAGGACTGTGATATTTATGGAGATATTGAAGATCTGACCCCAAGACAATGCAAGGTGTGACATATTTTAAGTCCGCAACAGGCAGATAATATTTGGAAGTGACTCAAAACAACAAATGGAACTAGAAGAAGGAGGGGGAGATACAGAACAATCAGACTTGCAAGATTCTGTTTTTGTAGGCAATTTCAATAAAAATAGTTTTAGCCTTCCTGTTGAGTTGACTTATTAGCCTTAGAAAGAGGAAGGATTGACAGTCTTGGAAATTCTCCAGTGAATTTGATGGCAGAGAAGTTAGATGGGAGAACTTCCAAACCAATGCTCAAGCAGACAATGTTATACGATTTCAGACACATTCTAAAAACCTCCAGTGATGGAGCACCCATAACTTATTCTATTCTATTCTATTCTATTCTATTCTATTCTATTCTATTCTATTCTATTCTATTCTATTCTATTCTTTAGAAATCATCTCAAATAGCAAACAGAAATTCTCATAATTGGATTGTGAATCTCCTGCATTTATTTAATGAGGAGGTGACCAGGAAATGCATGGGCATATCTGTCTTGAATAATATAAATTTATCTCCAGGAATTGTTAAACTCCTTGGCTTCCCCAGTTCTATTTAATCCCAAACGAGGACATCGCCTGCATCAGAAGGGAGTCTTCTGAGTGATGGAGAAATACTTAAGAGAAAATAGCATCACCTGTAGCTGTGTGCTCAAACTGACACATTCATATAGTAGATAAAGATATTCTTAGTATAGAATCAAATCCACAATAGTTACACTACTTCTGGTTTGTTTTTCTAGAGTATTAAATGCCAGTGTATCTAATGTGTGAAGCATTTAAGTGTTATATTCATTTTTATGGGATGGAAAGGGAAAGGAAGGGAGGGGAATGGAAGGGGCTAATATGCAATGATAAAAATTAAAATATAACACCCCCCTCCCGTGGAAGACTTTCACTCCCATTTTAAATTCTAATCACCTTTTATGAAATTCCTGTTAATTTAAATTCTATCATATTTGAATTCTGAAAAATATATAGTTAGGATTGGTAAGTTCTTGAACCAAGAGAAGGAATGGAAACTTAACTTCTAAAGCCCATGTCACACTGCACCAACGGATGGAAAGAGGGTATAAAATGGAGAGAAACACTTGCCATCCGTTGGTTAACGCGATTCATCTATTCTGTACTCACTGCCTCCGTTTTTCATCCTCTCTATCCATCCAGCATCCGTCGACTGAGGTTCCATCTGCTCAAATGCCTTCAAAAAGTTTTGAGCTCTCAAAACTTTCTGAGCGGAAAAGTATCCAACGTGTCCATTCTGCATTCGCTACGTATACGGGGAACATCGCGTTCTACATCCGTTCTCATCCGTTACATGTCTGCTATATCCGCTAGGCATCCGCTGCGCATCCGCGCAACTCAAATCCGCTCCAGCGGAAAATGACACAGGGAGGAAGCTAAACGGACACGGAATGGACACAAAGCATTAGCAGCACGGACGGAGAAAGGATGAAAGTGGATGCAGCTCGCATACAAAGCATTAAAATGGAAAAAATGTTGCAGAGGGAACCTATCTCAGATATTTAGGATGTCTGCAGGATGCCTAGAGGATGCAAAAGGACACATAGTGGAAAACCTATATTGCCCATAAAAAGGGGGAGCAACTCACCTGGATCTCACTTTCAGACCAGCAGCCCTGCTGTGCAGACCTCTGCAGCCTTCATCTGGCTCTTGCTCTTCCACAGCATCCATTGATGTCCACCATGGATCGTAACACACTCCTTTTGGTAGCCACATCGTTCTGCAACAGTGGCGAAGCCATCTACAGGCTCTTTCAACTGTTCCATGGGAAGAAAAGGAAGCGCCAAGAAGTGTCTGGGTCCAAAGATGGTTTGGGAGAAGAGCAGAGTACGGACTGTACAACAAGCTGATGGTGGAGCTGAGGAACGAAGACCCTCATGCATTCCAGACATTCATGAGGATGCCCCCAGCCATGTTTGACGAAGTTGTGAGCATCTGAGACCCAGGTTGACCAAGGCAAACACCAACTTCTGGCCCAGCCTGGACCTGGGCTCAAGGTGGCACTGACTCTGCGCCCCCTGGCCTCAGGGACCACCTACAGGAGCATGCAGTACAGCTGGAGGGTGCCAACACAACACCATCAGCATTGTAGTCAGAGAAGTAGTGCAGGCCATCATCGAAGAATACCTGGAGGAGCTCCTCCAGTGCCCCTCCACTGAAGAAGGCTGGAAGAAAGTTGCAGAGCAGTGGTATCAGAGGTGGAACTTCCCACACACCGTTGGAAGCCATAGATGGAATCACGTGGCCTGTAAAGCTCCACCCAACTCAGGGTCCAATTATTTCAACTCCAAGGCTTCTTCAGCATTCATACCTCTTTGCCATGGTTGATGCTGACTACAAGTTCATGTACATCGATGCTTCAGGCAATGAGCCAGCTTCAGATGCCCAGGTATACAACGCCAGTGACCTCAAGGTTGGGCTGGAATGCAACCTCATCATGGGTTTTCCAGATCCAGACCCCTACCCAACAACACACAAAATGTGCCCGACTCATCATGGGGGTGACGCCTTCTCCTCACAACCTACCTCATGAAGCCCTACACCTTCCAGATTCCTCATCCGTGAAGAAGGGATCTTCAACTACAGGCTGTCCAGGGCAAGGCGGGTGGTGGAGAACGCCTTTGGCATCCTGGCCAACAGGTTCCAGGTACTTATCACCACCATGCAGCATCGCCCAGAGACCATGAGGAACATCATGGAAGCTTGCTGCATCCTGCACAATCTCATGCGCACCACTACCCAGTCTTGCAGAACAGGCTCGTGGGACCTCCAACAAGGCAATGGGGACATGGAGCCTGGGGAATGGCGGCAAGGGGCGAAACCTGATAGACACTAGGATGTGCAAGATCCCAACAGAGCTTCACACGAAGGGAAGAAGCAGCGCAACCTCCTGAGACACTGGTGCAACTCCCCAGCTGGAGCAGTGGAGTGGCAAGACAAGATTATTAGATGATTAATAGATGCTTCTTCAGCCTGTCTCATCACACTGATGAGATTGGGCCATGTATGTTGGGTGGGCCTACAATGAACAGGCATTTAATAAAGAGTTGTGTTTATGTTGACATGTGTGGATGATTGATTACATTATTATGGACAATAAAGGGCCATTAGGTGTGGCACTGGGAGGGTGGACCATAGAGTCCCACTATGCTTGCGCTGGAGGTTAATCTATCCCACAGCTATTACCCATCCCAAAGTATCCTGCCCATCCCACTGCTATTACCCATCCCAAAGGTATCCCTGCCCATCCCACTGCTATTCTTACCCATCCCAGAAGCATGCAAAAGCTTAACCATTTCTAAAAGTTTCCACCAAGACTTTATTTAATAAAATAAATGAAGCAAGTGTGTGAAGCAAAGATAATCTTTATTAATAACAAAGCTGTAAAAGAAAAATGACCCAAGTCAAGTGTCCAAAGCAAAAATAAAGTCAACAGGTAGCCACCCAGTCTCTGGCAATCTTCTTGGTCACTCGGAGGCGTGCCCAGTCTCAGGGGTGAAGGGTCCAGGTGCTGTGGAGGTGGCTGCTGCTGGAGTGCTGGTCTGAAGCACCACTGGGGTGCCTGGCCCGAGAGGACAACAGGGGACGGTGTGTTGTGGAAGCTCTCAGACAGCTGGCTCAGCCCCGTGATGTTTGAGAGCTCCTTCCTCCATGACATGGGGTGTGCAGCCCCAATACCGATGACGATGTACTGAGGCCGGCCTTGGGGTGTGGGGTGGAGGAAGGAGCAATGTAGTGGGGTTGTCTGGTCTGCAGCTGGGTGAGGACTGGCGTCAGTGGCATCTGTGGGTGGCTGGCATCAGTGCCGTGGGTGGCATCAGTGGCATTAGTGGCACCGGTGGCGTCTGATGTACCTGTGCCTGGACTGGGAAGGGCTGCCTGTGCTGCTGGACCTCCTGGTAGGCCTAGCCTTGGTAGGGTAGGCTTGTGGAAAGCCTTGGAAGGCAGTGACATCACCTGGGTGGAGGAGCAGGCCTGGACTGGGTGGAGCAGGTTCATCTTGGACTGGAGGGTTGTGAAGAAGATCATGATCCTGTCTTCACCACCTGGTACTGGGTTCCAACATGTTCATGAGGATCTGGTTGACATAGGTGAGGAAGGGCTTTCGGTTGGAGGATGTGGCGTCGTGTGTGTACCAGCTGAGAGAGGAGAACTACACTGCTCCTGATGGTGTCTCTTATCTCCAGCAGGACAGTGTGGCTCTGCCCTCCGGTCTGCCTTCTGCCTTTCTGTGGAGGTGGACCTGGGGGTGGATGCGGGTTGGGCTGTGGTGGAATGCCGTCTCCTTTCTCCCACTGCGTCAGGGGGTCCTCCACGCACTCCGCCACGGGTAGTCTAGCTGTCGGGGGGCCTCCATTGTGGCACGCTCCACAGATACCTGCCTGGAACAGGAGCTTGACTCTTGGCCAGAAGAGGACTGGCTCTCAACAGGCTGCCTGAGAGAGAGGGTTGTGAAGAGGGGCTGCTCCTCGTTGGTGGATCTCACCCTCCAAGAAGCTGCACTTGGCCATCACGTAGGTCTCTCGGTCCGTCAGCTTGACCACGGCCTGGCCAGATTTCTTGAGGTGCAGCTTCCTGTACCAGGTGTGCATGTGCTTCCCCAGCCAAGGCGCACCTCCGAAGTGTAGCCAGGCTCTCCGCCTTCTCTCTCCAAGCAGCCTGCTTCCTTTTGGTGTCGCGATAGAGCCTGTGTCCCTTCCACCATAGATACTCATTCTCCCTCAGCCACTCCAGCACTCCTCCTCATGTTCCTCTTCCATGTTGTATTGCCTCCCTCTCCCGTTCACGCCATCTGCCTGCTTCTCCCTTTGGCAGGGCCATATGGGCCCTCATCAGAGGGGCTTCGAGGTTGTAGGGGCTGCTCCTCCACACCACCTCAGCAGCAGTAGCGGCAACAACAGTAGCAAGCAAAAGCAGGACCAGCAGGACCAGCAGCAGCACCAGCACCAGCAGCACCAGCAGGACCAGGAGCACCAGGAAGCCACCAGCAGGACAGGAGCACCAGCAGGACAGGCAGCAGCACCAGCAGAGTAAGCACCAGCAGGACCAGCAGGACGAGTAGCAGCACTAGCAGAGTAAGCACCAGCAGAAGCACCAGCACCAGGAACAGCATCAGCAGAAGCAAACACCACCCAGAGCAGCATCAGTAGAGTAAGCACCAGCAGAAGCACCACCCACAAAAGCAGCATCAGCAGAAGCCCCAGCACCAGGAGCAGCCCCAGCAGAAGCCCCAGCACCAAGAAGAGCGAGCCCAGGCAGCAGAAGCCCGCATGCGCAGTGAATGCTAGGCATCCACTAGGCATCCACTAGGCCTTCGCTGTGCATCCGCTTCATCCGCTCGGCATCCGCTGTGCATCCGCTTCATCCGCTCAGCATCCACTCTGCATCCGCTCTTTCCGTTCCGCGTCCGCTTTGGTGCGCTCCCCCGGAAGCCTTGCGGATGTTCATCGCTCCCATCCGCTTCCATCTGCTAGGCTTCCATGGAGCATCCGCTTTCCATCTGCTACATCCTCCCCCCGTCCGTTCCTTTCCATGTTGTCCGTTCTGGTTATGCAAATTCGGGCCACTTTTGTGAGCGGATAACAACGGATGGAACATTTTTCTCGTCTGCTGTGTCCTTTTTACAAACGTTTTGCATCCGTCGGCCAGTGTGACAGGGCCTTAAAATATTCTTGCATGTCTCTTAGTTCTAGGGCATTAGATTGTTAGTTTGTTTTTCTGAATTAGAAAATGACCATGAAGAATAGCAAAAATGGAAAATCACACAAATAAGTTTTTCTTGCTCCCTACAGTCTTTCAACATATTTCCTTTGGAGTTTTTATTTATTTTGTGCTAGCCATTTGGTTGTATGATAAAAGAAAGATAAATTTTGAATGTTTCTTTGCAAACTTTCTGAATCAGTGTCCTGCTGATAATTTGATCTTTCATCATTTTGTCAAGATCCTTTAAACAATTTCTTTCTGATTAAATCATTGCCCTTTTCTTTTCCTTCTTCTTTGATCTATCTTTTTCCAGATTGGAAGAGGAGATTTGCATCATCTACTACTCTATTTAAAAATTTACTTTGCTTGCTGCCAGTCGGAAACCAAAATGGCATATTGAATTTGCTCTTTATTTGCTATGGGTCTGAGGTAAGTTAATTTCAATTTTCGATTTCAAAACTATCAAATATGGCTGGGATAGAAAATCATTTTTTCGCTGCTTCTGTTTATTCTTCCCTTTTTCCTTCCACTTCCTATCTTTTCTCTCTCTCTTCCCCCCCCCCCCATTGGCCTGAAGGAGTCAGGCCATACCATGTTGTGACACCAGAGATTGGTCACTGGACCTTGTGTGGTAGCCACCTCAATTATGGGGCTGCCTCTCATAATTTAGACTTTATAACACCTAATTTCAGGATGGAACTTCATATTTAATTCATGAAAGCTTCGAACAAGAGTAATTGTGAAATTAATTGCCATTAGGGAATATGTGTGTGTGTGTGTGTGTACAGATATACATATATATACATACATATATATACATATACACACACACACACACACATATACACATACACATGCGAGATAGATATATATATATATTATATTATATATATATATATATATATATATATATTTATATATATATATATATATATTGTGTGTGTGTGTGTGTGTTTTTAAGCTCTCGCGGGTACTTTACATTTGTGCTGTTTAGCTTCCTTCGGGTATTATCCCATGTCATTGTAGTTCTGTTAAAGTTTTAGCAGAACTACAATGAGCTACAACTTTAACAGAACTACAATGACGTGGGATATATATATATATATATATATTTGTTTTTTAAGCTTTCGTGGGTACTTACATGTGTGCTGTTCAGCTTCCTTCGGGTATTATCCCACGTCATTGTTGTGCTTTCAAAGTTGTAGCAACGTTTCAGCAGAATCTCATCTGCCATCATCAGGCTTCTGTATTGAGTTTGATCACAGAAGCCTGATGATGGCAGATGAGAATTCTGCTGAAACATTGCTACAACTTTGAAAGCACTACAATGGTGGGATAATACCCGAAGGAAGCTGAACATCACACACACATATATATATACATATCAGTCTAGATAGATAGATTGATAATGTATGTGTGCATATGTGTATGGAATATGCAGATCTTGCTGTTTCGGGTCTTTTCCCATGTAAGATTGAGAGTATCTGGCAATGTTTCGATGAGGTCGAGCAAGCACAAAGCTGAAGCACCAGCCTGAAGATGGCAAGTGGGACCTCATAGAAACGTTGCCAAGATACTCTCAGTCTTACAAGGGAAAAGACCTGAACACACCTAGACCTACATACCTGTACCCGTGAAAATCTATGATAATATATATATTCAGCTTCCTTCGGGTATTATCCCATGTCATTGTAGTGCTTTTAAAGTTGTAGCAACGTTTCAGCAGAATCTCATTCTGCTTCATCAGGCTTCTGTATTGAGTTCGTATGACCGCATAGACTGACCCACATACGAACTCCATACAGAAGCCTGATGATGGCAGATGAGATTCTGCTGAAACGTTGCTACAACTTGAAAAGCACAACTACAATGACGTGGGATAATACCAAAGGAAGCTGAACTGCATATATATATAAATTCAGCTTTGTTCAGGATTTTCCCATGTCATCATAGTTGTCCTCTAAAATTGTAGCAAACGTTTCAGCAGAATCTCATCTGCCATCATCAGGCTTCTGTATTGTGTTCATCTGTGAACACAATACAATTCACAGACGAACACAATACAGAAGCCTGATGATGGCAGGTGAGATTCTGCTGAAACATTGCTACAGCTTTAAAAGCACAACTATAATGACGTGGGAAAACACCCGAACAAAGCTGAATACCATACTTGTAGTACCCGTGAAAACTTAAGAAAACAAATTTTATATATATATGTATATGTATATTTATATGTATATGTATACACACACACACACACACACATATATACACATATATACATCCATATACACACAATCACACAGTGCAGAACTTATTTTCATACACACTTCCCAAATTAAGACTTATTTTAATCTTTAATTCCCTGCCAAGAAGCCTCTTATTGCTTCACTTTTTCCCCATTTTAGCATTGTATGTCTGTACAGTATGTGTGTACATGTGTGTGTGTGTCCTTGACTTTTGCTTTTGTATGGGAACTGTGTACTAATAAGGTAAGAGAAGTTGCGGCTCTCCTCTCCACCACCGTCATCCCAGCCGTCAGCTCCATTGCTCAATAACCAGATGGGTAACATTTAACGCGGGTGCAAAATCTCAGAATTTATAATCTCCTAATTATGAGTATGTTGCCTGTGATCGACTCCTTAACTTCCAGAGCGCAGATAAAACGCCCGATAAAAGGCGAGTTAAATGACACGGATCACTTGCAAGGCCAAAGCAGTGACGGTAGTTTAATTCCTGTGCTGGGTTTTAAACAAAACCGTAACGTTCATGTTCCTTTATTGACAGACAATGATAAATTATAGTGTTGTGTGTGTGCGTGTTTGTGTTTTTATATATATATATATATATATATATATATATTATATATATATATATATATTATATATATATATATAACACACACATGCGCAAACACACACACAAAATAACTGTTACACACCCATGCACACAGAGAAGCACGCACACACACACACACGCACACATTTTGCCCTTTTTTCCCCCATCTCCCTGTTTCCATGGTAACAAGGTGGGTGAGGCCTCCAACTGCCAACTCAGCTGTCATCCTTTCACCCTAAAAGCCTCATAATTGCTTTTATTTGCATACGACAATTAGGCAGGATGGCTCACAGCAAGGGAACCCACCCCTCTCTCTCCCAATACACACAACGCCAGCCTGTAATTTATAAAAGATACACACCATGTGGTAGAGTTCTGAAGTGGAATGATGTGCCCTTTCATGTGATTATAAGCCATTAACAAAAGAAAACATCCCCCTTTCAGGCTATTAAAAAAATGCCTATCTGGTGTGAACCTGCAACAATAAAAAATAAAATAAAATAAAAAATGGAAAGGGAGAGAAAGAGGAGGGGAGAAAAAATAGGAATACTCCACAAAGTTTGGCCTCCTGTATCTAAACCCTTCACATTCATTATTACATTGAACTCAAAGAGAGAGAGAGAGAGAGAGAGTTAAAGTGCAGGTTTTTTTTGAGGGAGGGATGAATAACCAGCAGAATAAGCAACAATGGCAGGTCCAAATGGAGCAGGCATTTTTTTTTAGGGTGGGAGGCAGGGGGTGTCCCATGATATTGTGGTTCTTTTCTGAGCCAAATGGGGGACAATCCCGACCACCATTTTTTATCTCAAGAGTAGTCCAGTTTAATAAAAGATCCAGATTAATGTCCAAATTGGGATGAAGAGATGCCCTGGGAAAAACCCCACATCTGTTAAGGAACTGAAGCCGGTGAGAAACGTTCCCAAAGGTGCTTTTTCAGGAGGCAACTGGACTTTCTGTTTTTTTTTCTTTTGAAGACGTTTTGCTTCTCATCCAAGAAGCTTCTTCAACTCTGACAAGATGGTGGGGAATGGAAGGATTTATGTTCTTTGCAGTCAGTTGGTCATTTGCATCCTTCTAGAGTGTGGTTGAAGCACTTGGAGGTTTATCTGTGTCCTCAGGGTCACCTGAGTAGTGCAAATGGTTCCTGTAGTCTGCAATTGTTTTCCCCTCTGGAAATCCATTCCTTCTCCCACACCATTCAAAAGATGAAATTCTTCTATTCCCCACCATCCAGTTAGAGCTGAAAAAGTTTCTTGGATGAGAAGCGAAATATCTTCAAAGAAAAAAAAAAAAAGAAAGTTTAGGTGCCTCCTGAAAAAGCAGCTTTGGGACAACTGTGACCTGGATGACTGAGAATCTCTACAGAATCTCTTCACAATGCTACCTGTCCAAGAGATTCAAAAGTTTTGGGAGAGATCTATGTTATTAACAGTGCAATTCTATTGTACAAAGGAAGAGGCAGTCTTGGTTTATTTTATTTTATTTTCTAGCAAGGTAGAAAGAGAAGAGATTTGCTATTTAAAGTTCTCTTGTTGGTTTGTTCTTGATTTATCTACAAGACTTCAAGATTCTATTCTCCTGCATGTTCTTTCCTTTTTTCACCATTTCCTATCCACTGATTCTAGTCAAAGAAAAACAAATTAGGCAAGCAACTTTTGGGAGTAATTTTTCTTGTTCCAAGATTGTGAAGGCAATTTGGGAAAAGATGACTTATTTTCTGTGATGGCTAGATTCAAATTTTCCCCTCTGAAGGAAAACATAAAAAGAAGGACTAGGGGAGACATGATAGCAGTGTTCCAATATCTCAGGGGTTGCCACAAAGAAGAGGGAGTCAAGCTATTNTGTTCCAATATCTCAGGGGTTGCCACAAAGAAGAGGGAGTCAAGCTATTCTCCAAAGCACCTGAAGGCAAGACAAGGAAAGCAATGGATGGAAACTAATCAAGGAGAGAAGCAACCTGGAATTAAGGAGATACTTCCTGAGAGTTAGAACAATTAATCAATGAAACAGCCTGCCTCCAGAAATTGTGGGTGCTTCATCTTTAAGAAGAAACTGGACAGTCACTTGTCTGAAATTGTATAAGATCTCCTCCTTGAGCAATGGGCCAGACTAGAAGATCTCCAAGTCTACTTTTCTGTTCTGTTATTCTGGATGTGGTTCTCTTGTGGCAATCAATTTTCTCAGAGATTAATTTCCTTATACGTTTGGTGAATCCATATAAAATACGAAGAAAATTTCATTCAGTAACATTTCTAATTTTATACATATAGTCCTCAATGTATGACAGTAATGGAGCTTGCCCATTGTGGTTATATTTCATAATGATTGTAAAATGGGTCATTGAAGCAGCAAAAGATCATGATCCTATATAGGTTGCTGTTCGGTAATGCATCTTAATAATGCCTGCTAATAAAACATGAATGGTCTCACCAACTTTTCTTTTCCAAATTAAGTTGAGAAGATTGGTTTCTTTTTAAATAATGTGCAAATTGGAGATCCAGCCTAGAACTAAGGAGAAATTTTCTGGCAGTTAGAACAATTAACCAGTGGAACAACTTGCCTCCAGAAATTCTGGATGCTCCAACACTGGAAGTTTTTAAGAAGAGGCTGGAAAAACATTTGTCTGAAATGGTATAAGGTTTCCTGACTGAGCAGGGGGTTGGACGAGAAGACCTCCAAGGTCCCTTCCGATTCTGTTATTCAAATGTGGAACCCAAACCTTTATGGGCAGTAGTGGAGATCCAAGTGGGATTTGGATTAATGAAATAAGGAAGACAAAGGAATAATTAGTGCTTCCCTTCATTCAACATCACTGGTCAAAATAGACATTACCAAAGGACAAGTCACACTTTGCACCAACAGGTCAAAGAACTCAGCTTACAACATGTGTCCTATAAAGGCCTTTGCCTTTATTATTTCCCACAGGCCGTTGCAACTATAAAATCTGATTTTTCCATTTATTGCATTCTTTTATTCAGACCTGAGCCCAATAGTAATACTGATGATGTTACCTAGTTGGGTAAATGAAACATCTGCAAGAAAACATCCAAGCTCAGAGAGCATCAAGGATTAGAATAGGATAATTATCAGCACAGAATTATGCTACAAAATGCTTTCAGAAAGTTATCACTATCTTCCTTGTAAGTTCACCAAACCCACAAGGAAAATATTTTCTTGGGGGTGGAGAGCTCTGGTCAGGTGGAAAAAAATAGCAAAAGGATTTCCATTGGACATGTATTTTGTAAAATGTGGCACAAACAACATGGCTACCATTTGGTAATTTAGCTTCCAAGCATTGTTTTGATGGACTGAAGGGAGCAGAGAGTTAGCATTTGTCATAAATAAAATAGTCCCACTCCAAAAACTGTGGGCTCTTTTGGAACAAAATGCCACAGGATAGATTGCAAGTGTGAGAAAATGAAAACAAATGTCATATATTCCTTAGGAGAAAATGCCTCCTGACACACTTTGGCTCAGTTCATTTTTTTTTCAGGTTTTTGTTCCTGACTTCAACTTTCAGTAATATTTCTCAGGTACATCCTTCCTAATAATCATCATTGGGGGTGGGAAAATTGCTTGTCTTAGATCTCATGTGGCCACTAACTTTGATTCCCACAGAGTCAGTGTGTCTGCATCTCTCTTTCGTCCACATACCCCCTCCAGAGGCATTTATATCCATTGGAGTCTGACCCCACCTCTGTCATCACCAGTCATTTCCGACTGTGAGGTAAATCTTTCTTATTGGTCCACTTCTGAGCTGATTGTAGGCTTGGAAAAGAAATTCACTTTTTTAACAGTATCATGTCTTCTAAGCAAAATGGATTCCTAGGAGAAAGAGGGCCATTTTCGTACCACTTTCATTTTTGCCCAACTATAGTTAGAAATGATTCCAAGGCTTTGTTTTCCATTCTGTATTTATTACATTGTGTTTCTGAAATGAAAATCCTTATTTTTAAATGGAAGAAAAAATGTGAAAAAATATGTGAGATGAGGGGAGATTGCTTAAAAGTTTTTTCTTCTTGGACTGTTTTCAAAAGAGATTACATCAGATGTTGAGTGACTGAAAGGCTTTGAAACCTACTGCCGCAGTTAACCGATTTAAATGTTAAAAAGGTAAAGGTTCCCCTCACACATACATACTAGTTGTTCCCGGCTCTAGGGTGCGGTGCTCATCTCCATTTCTCAGCCGAAGAGCCAGCGCTGTCCAAAGACGTCTCCGTGGTCATGTGGCCAGCATGACTAAACATTGAAGGTGCACAGAACACAGTAACCTTCCCACCAAAGGGGTCCCTATTTTTCTACTTGCATTTTTTACATGCTTTCAAACTGCTAGGTTGGCAGAAATTGGGACAAGTAATGGGAACTCACTCCATTATGCAGCACTAGGAATTTGAACCATTGAACTACTGACCTTTCTGATTGATAAGCTCTGCGTTTTAGCCATTGAGCCACCATGTCCCTTCTTATGTTAGGCACAGTTAAATAATACAGCACCAGATAATATATAAGATTACATTATTACATCACTAAACTTTAGATAATATCTTCAGTTTCTTTCTTCTGATGTACCAAGCATCCATATTTCTTCATATCTTCATGAATTTCTGGTAATATAGCTCAAATGAAGGCTTATTGGTGAAGAGTAATTGAAATGGTGATGTCTAAATAAATTTTTGGTCACATGAACGCTTACAAAATATCTCCATGTAATAGCCATATGGTAATTAAATATACAGATTGAAGATATTTTATTCACACACTAGTCACATTGTCAGCCATGTTAGCAGTCAGTGTCCACCAGAAATTTGGGATTGGCTCTTCCTCTGTAACTCCTTGGACTACTTGAGATTTTTGGTGGTATTTTTCAAAATATTCTTTCCTATGCAATTTTTATGCTCTTTGAATAATGCAGAATCATTGAAGAACTCAAGAAAAAGAGGAGGAGGAGGAGGAGAAGGGGAAGAAGAAGAAGAAGAAGAAAAGAAGAAGAAGAAGAAGAAGAAGAAGAAGAAGAAGAAGAAGAAGAGGAGGAGGAGGAGGAGGAGGAGGAGGAGGAGGAAGAGGAGGAGGAAAATTTTTCACAAGTTCTCATTGTGATTTATATATGATTTAATATTTGTTTCAACACAATTGTTTACATCACAAAGGAAAATGTATGGAAAGACACAAGTTTGATCTTGCATAAGACTGAATATTATAAGTCTCATCAAATGTGTACCTTAAACATGGCTTACTCTTTAGAGAAAGAGCAAAATGAACAGATACCAAGAGGAAAGATTGTCAAAACCAATGTTCACAACTTTTGTAGAATGTGTGACATTAAGAAAAGAGTTCTCTCTACATACCAGACTGGTTATATCTTGCAACATAACTAGATTTTCACAATATTGCAAATCAGGTTTAAATGATGACTAGTGCTTTAATGGGTTGTGGTAAGTGTCATAACCTGATTTTTCTGTTTAAGCATAGTATGCCATAGTATACCATAGTATGCCAAAAATAATGATTTTGGGTTTAGTTTTATTTATATATAATTAAAAATTATATAATATTTTGTGAACGCAGAAAATTTACTTTCTTAAGCTAATTCTAGGGCTAATTTGCTTTGCTGTTACAATAAATAGATATTACTTTTTTGAAGCTGCTGGTAGATGACTTCTGGAAATAGCTTTAAGTTCTTTCTCTTACCTTTTTATAATTATTCTTATCACAGTCACTCTGTGAGTGAAATGGGTGGTTTCATATATATATGAAACAGATATACACATATATACACATAGCAAAATTTTGGTTTTGATTTTGAAAATTTTGGAAATTTCAGAAATTTTGGAAATTTTCAGTGCACACACACACACACACACACACACACACACACACACTTATATTTTAGCTTGATTTAGGTCGATCAGACTGGGAAAACAACTCCATGGGAAAACTAGAACTATTTTTTTGAGATTGTCTGCAATAATGGGATCTTATAAATCTGATTGTAGTATGTCCTCCTGCTTTCTTATACCCCATAAATTCACAGAGGTACCTCCTTGAACTACTTCTGAATATTACCTCCTTTCCCATAGCTAAAACAATGTTTCAGCCCCTTTTATCTAGGGACCAATTACTGAATATATTTTTTTCCATCAAGGTCATATTCATTCCTCTCCACAGTTAATGTAAATTCCCTGCTATTTCACATATGTCATATAAAATGCAACTACAAATATAATAGAAAAATGAAAAGAAAGATAAGGTAAGCTTTTTCAGAACATTTTAAGAGACAACAATATATTTTGTTAGACCATAATCCTGGATGATATCTGCCAATCAATTTAGGCAGTTATGGGTTAATAATCTGACTTGGAACAAGACGAGGACATGCAAATTGGGTTATTAGATTTTCATTCAATCTGTCTCTGCCTGCCCAATGGCAAGAAATGATGGGAGCTGGAGCTCAAGACTGATATCAAAGAAAGTTTTACAGGTAGTCTTCGCTTAAGGACTGCTTGGTATAGCAACTATACCAAGTAAGAAAACAATGTAAAATGTAAGATGGAATACTGTGTATAATGTACTTGAAATACACTTGGAATACCATGTCCAGTTCTGGTCACCATGATACAAAAAAAAAGATGCTGAGACCTAGAAAGTTTGAGAAAAAAAAACAAAGATGATAAGGGATCTGAAGGCTAAACTATGTAACGAATGGTTCAGAGAACAAGATATATCTAGCTGATTGAAAAGAATGATTAAGGGGGAATATAATAACCATCTTCCAGTATTTGAGAGGCTGTCACAGAGAAGAGGAGAATTACTTATTCTCCAAAGCACTTGAGGGAAGGATGAAAAGCAATAGGTGGAAATTCATCAAAGAGAGATACAACCTAGGAGTAAGGAGAAATTTTGACAGTGAGAGCAATTAATCAATGGAATAGCATGCCTCCTAGATTTGTAAATGTTCCATCAATGGAGGTTTTCAAAAATAGGGGTAGGGTTAGGGTTGACCAGGATAGCATAAAGTCTCCTGTCCTAAGCAGAGAGTTGGACTAGAAGACTTCCAAAGTTCCTTCCAGCCCTATGATTCCATGTTCTGTGTTGGGTGGGAGGTGTATGGGCCAATGTGCAGAAGAATGCAGTGTCTGTTTTAAGTTTCTATTAACCTATGTGAGGCCAAGATCAGTGGTGGGATTTAAAAAAAAAATGGTTCTATGGGTATGGCTTGGTGTCTATGGCATGGCTTGGTGGGCGTGGCGGGGGAAGGATACTGCAAAATCTTAATTCCCCCCCCCCCAATCCTGGGGGAAGGATACTGTAAAATCCCCATTTCCTCCCCACCCCACTAACCTACTTTCCAGCTCTGTTCTCCTGTGCAGGGCAACCAAAGAAGACCCAGCCGCTCAGCTGGGACTCAATAGGAGGCAGAGAATAGATGGGGGTGGGGCCGGTCAGAGGTGGGATTTGCCGGTTCTCCGAACTACTCAAAATTTCCACTACTGGTTCTCCAAAACTGGCCAGGAACTGTTGAATACCACCTCTGGTCAAGATCTTAACACAGTTATTGTCCAGTGCACAGCCAAAACCACCTCTCACTTTTTCCTACTAGAACCTATTCAGTCCAAATTCTGAGGTGAAATCTTCCAAGTCCTCTATTATGTCTCTAACGCAACCTTATTCTTGGAAGTAAGAATGATGAGACTAAAGAACAGAATATGTAAGATCTACCCTATATGTTTAAATGATATCATGATTGGTAATAGAACTGTATATTGAAACACTGAACAATGAAAGAATGAAGGATGAAACTCTAATATGTACAGATGTGAAGAGTTAAATAAGGAAATATGAATAATAAAGCAGGTGAAAGATGGAAGACAGAAAGAAATGCCTTGGAATACTACATGAATAAAAATTAGAACTGAAATAGAAATAAGAGGGGAACAATAATATACATATTTTAATATAACAAGATATATGTAATAATAAGAAGGAGTTTTTGAAATTGAATGGCAGTCGTATCAGATATGTCTAAACAATTCGAAAAATGAAAATGAAATGTAATAACTATGAATAATAATATGTTTATTTGTACTAAAATGTATGATACCCAGGTATCACACTGATCATGCATTGATCTGCATAAGCAATATAAAATAAAAAACTTGACCCCAAAAAAGACCAGAATATATCAAAACATATGAAATAATTGGCTTAGATGGAAAGTTTTCCCACAAATTTGATCTCCTTAGCACCAGAGAATGGATCTTAAACTGTGGGGAAGTGAGCAATTTGCAGTCATCTTTCAATTCTAGAGATTTTCATCTTATTTATAGTTAATGGGTTTCAAAGCAAGCAACCACAAGACTTAGGCCCTGCCGGTGTGATAAAGCATGCCAAACAGACGTGGTCAGTATCCTTCAGCTCTTCATGACTGGCTGTTTGTGATCAGGGAAATGGTGGTATGATGGTTTGCACCGGTTCTCGAGATGCGGCAGTGCTGGTCAGCAGTTGGACCCACCCAATCGCCCCTGCCCTTTCCTGTCCTATATTTCCTTTGTTTGTAGCTCAGCTGATAGGCGTAAGCAGAGTGGATTGCCGCACCTCGGGTAAGGTAAGTTTTCATGTTTAAAATTGCCCGTTTTAGGAAGTGCACACCACAGAACTGGTAGTAAAATATTTTGAACTCCACCACTGGATCAGGGCCTCACTCATATAATAGGGATCCTGAACAGAGAAGGACTTTTATCCCATTCCAATGCAATGCCCTCTCTCCTTCCTTTATCACTGCTAGAAAATGGACTGCTTTGATTAAAAAAATAATGCAATTAACTTTATTTCTACTTGGAAACTGATCCTGGACTTTATGCTTGGGGGGGGGGGGGGGG
>BHFT01043366.1:0-25292 GCA_004320025.1 Laticauda laticaudata | reverse complement strand
GGGGGGGGGGGGAGGGATGAAACTTTGATTTTTGGGTTTGGCTGATTCGATAGGTTTGTTGTTATAGAAATGGCTACTTTATACTATTATGTAGAAGTAAAAAGCTGAGGTGGGATGTTATTACTTTATTCTTCTGCACCAAAAAGAATGAGAAGTCCGTGTTTTTCTCTTTTTTCCCTTTTTCCTTATGCTTTTTCCTCTTTCTCTTCCCCTCTCCCACTTTCCCAATGTTTTCATGTTTCTTTGTATTTTTGTGTTTTATATGTTGATGAACTAGTAACTAATCATTCTATATAATTATTATAGTCACAATGTAGGATTTTAAATGATAAATTTCCTGAACAGTATCTCTTTCTTTCCCGTGTGCGATCCAACTCCCTCTTTCTCTGTGTGCATATACAACTTGTGGAAATCAGTGGGTTGGTTTTTTTTAATGCATCTTTCACACAAAAAGGGATTATTTCTGCAGAGATCTGAGCAAAGAAAGAAGCAGTCTTGAGGATTTAGTTCTGCCTTGTCCTGCATGGAAAGGCCAAACCATCATCCTGGTTCCTGAAGATCTGCTCCTGCAGGAATGTATGATGGGTTTCTTTTATATTTTTATTTAGTGTCTAAGGCAACCCTGACCTGTCCTGATAGGGGTTGAAAGGGTGTCATTCCCTTAACTGCTATGCTGCCTCAAATAAGCAGAATGTTTGCTCTTATCAGCATTAGCGCCTGGGTCACTGTCTAGAGCCTACCCTAACAAGAATAAAAAAGCAATACATTCAATAGCCATATAACCATCTTTTTCCCATTATTGTTTCCCTACGAATACTTATTCTCTAGCCTTTTCTTCCTTGCGAAAGGGGTCGGGGGTCATCCACAGACAGAGACCTCCCAAATTTTAAATTAAATCTCCTCCATTTTCATACCAGAGAGGCAGAAATAATAAAATTGAGAACCACCGGAGTCTTAATTGTATTTCTAGCTAGATTCTGTACTACATTGCAAGGACATGAACTTTCTCTCTTTTTTTTCTTTTTTCTTTTTTTAGAAAAGAACAAAATCTCCCTATTGCTACCTTCTTCCCTCCTCCCCCACCATTCAAATCTCATCTGAGAAGAGCTGGAATGAAGCTGTCACTAAGATCTGCTCAGGGACCTGTCAGCAAAACACTGCATCTTT
Source organism: Laticauda laticaudata (assembly GCA_004320025.1). Classification (NCBI taxonomy): domain Eukaryota; kingdom Metazoa; phylum Chordata; class Lepidosauria; order Squamata; family Elapidae; genus Laticauda; species Laticauda laticaudata. The sequence goes on along the minus strand of BHFT01043366.1, from coordinate 24,125 downwards.
TCATTTTGATGGGTCAGCTCGCAATCCCTCTGGAAGAGAAGTTCGAGCCATGATGGGTTTCTTTCGAAAGAAATCCTGAATTCTAATGAAACTTGAAATCATCCAATAAAGGCAGGGTTGTCGATAAGTAATCCAAAGAAAAGCGGAGCAAAATTTGTATTTTATCTTCAGTGCCGGTTCCTACGTTCAACTTTTCTTAATGTTCCAAACAAAGTGAAGAGGGTGGTGAGGATGAGGAAGAGAGAGAGTGGGGGTAAGGGTGGTAGAGAGGGAAGGAAGGAAGGAAGGAAGGAAAAGAGAGGAAGGAAGGAAGGAAGAAAGAAAGAGGGAAGGAAAAGAGAGAGAAAAAGGAAAGAAAGAAAAAGGAAGGTAGGGAGAGAAAGGAAAGAAAGAAAGGAAGGAAGAAAGAGGAAGGAAAAGAAAGAAAGAAAGAAAGAAAGAAAGAAAGATGGCAGAAATCACATCATATTTTGTCTTCATGCCATATTGCAGCTAGGTAACATTTAAAGAAAGAAAAGAAGGAAGAAAGGAAGAAAGAAAGAAAGAAAAAAGATAGATAGATAGATGGATGGATGGATGGATAGATAGATAGATAGATAGATAGATAGATAGATAGATAGATAGATAGATAGATAGATAGATAGATAGATAGATAGATCATGGCACAAAATTTCTGAGATAAATATTCTCCACCCCTGCCTCCTCTTATTGAAATCTGTGCCTAGGATGCAATAGGCAAATGTTGAAAAATGTCATAGGGAGAAATACCTGCATTAGCATGCTTGGAAATGTACCCCTTCATTAACACAATATCAGCCCAAATGCTAAACCTCCCTTTCTGCCAACTTGTATGCCAAAGATTAGTTTCTACTTATGGGTGATTTAAGACAGGGAAATGGGAGCTGGTGGGAGAGATGGTGAATGAAGCAGTGTAATTTATAGACAAAGCTGATGTGTCCTTTTAATGTGGCTTTATTAACACATGTGCTTTATGGGTTTAAAATATGTATGAATTCACAGACCCTTTTATGTTGCCTGCCATGGAACACTTTGTTTATTGTAACAAGGGGATAATTGTATTTTGCTAACTGTTTTTTTTTCTCCCTCGTCCTGATGGGATCATTCAAGGAGATATAAAGCACTTGGAAACAGAGCAAAATTTCTGCTGTAAAACCAAACCTTTAGACCAGGGGTGGGATTCAAATTTTTTTACAACCAGTTCTGTGGATGTGGCCTCGGTGGTGGGTGTGGCTGAGTGGTCATATGACTGGGTAGACATGGCTTGGTGGTCATGTGACTGGCTGGGCGTGGCCAAATCAACATCACTCACATTGAGACATACATCTCCTCGCCTGGCCTCTCATGACTGTGGGGATGTTGCAACAGTGGTAAGTGTGAAAAACATTGTAACTTTGAATGGTCACTCCACACAAGCAAAGTACCAGCAAAGGAGGGAAAAGAACTCCAGAGAAGTTCCAGAAGTCTCCAGAGACAGGAAGTCTAGTCCTGCCAAGAATGGAATAAGGGTTAACGGAGAGGCAGTTTCTGTAAGCAACACCAGAATGTTTCCTTCCTGCCTTCCTTACAGCGATTAGGCCAGGAATAACAACTAGTTCTCTGAACTGCTTAGAATGTTAAACAACCGGTTCTTGGCATCATCACCAACGATGGAGTAGGGCACATCTTGTGTGTCATTGGGAGGGGTCTGGATCTGGAAAACCCATGATGAGGTTGCATTCCAGCCCATCCTTTGAGGTCACTTGCGTTGTATACCTGGCATCTGAGGTGATCCGTTGCCTGAAGCATTGATGTAGATGAACTTTTGGTCAGCATCAACCATGGCAAAGAGGATGATGCTGAAGAAGCCCTTGTAGTTTGAAATACATTGGACCCTGAGTTGGGTGGAGCTTTTTTGCAGGCCACATGTTTCCCATCTATGGCTCCAACGGTGGCTCTGTGGGGAAGTTCACACCTCTGATACCACTGTTCTGCAAGTTTCCTTCCAGCCTTGTTCAGTGGTGGGACACTGGAGGAGCTCCTCACGTATTCTTCGATGATGCGCCTGCACCACTTTCTCTGACCACTTTGCTGATTGGTGTTGTGTGGCACCCTCCAGGCATACTGCATCTTTTCTGTATGTGGTTCCAGAGGCAGGTTGGTGCAGAGTCAGTGCCACCTTCAGTCCAGGGTCCAGGTTGGCATGGAAGTGTGGTGCTCGGCTTGGTCAACCTGGGTCCTCAGACGCTCCACAATTTCGTCAAAACATGGCTGGTGGCATCCTCATGAAGTGCTGGAATGCACGAGGGTCTTCATCCCTCAGCTCCACCATCAGCTTATCATAGAGTCCAAACTCCACTCTTCTCTCCCGATCCATCCTCAGACCCACACAGCTCTTGGACGTCTCCTTCTTCTCCTTGCGTAGAACAGGTGAAACAGTCTGAGAAGGGTGGTCTGGGTGTTGAATGATGGCAGCTACCATAAGGAGGTGTGTGATGATCCATGATGGAGATCAATGGATGATGTGCAAGAGCAAGAGCAAGGGTGAAGAGGGTCTCGTACACCACGGTTGCTGGACTCGATAGTGAGATCCAGGTGATTTTCCTCCCCCCTTTTTATAGGAAATATCGGTTTCCACAAGGTGTCCTTCCACATACTCTTGGCATACTCCAGGACATCCTAAATATCCAAGATACATCCTATATACAAACGTTTTGTCCATTTTAATGCTTTATATATGAGCTGCATCCGCTTATCATCCTTTCTATTTCTCTTGCCACTAACAGTGTGTGGACGTTCCATGTATCTTTCGCTTCCTCCCTCTTTCCACTTTCAGCTGCAGCGGATGTGAGTCTGAGGGATGTCCAGAGGATGCCGAGCAGCCGATCTACAGCGGATGTGTACGGAGACAACAGATGTAGAACATTTGTTGCGCGTATGCTGTCGTGGATGTTACATCGTTGCGGCAGAAAGTTATCCGGCTCATAAAGTTTTGTGCAAGCTCAAAACTTTTTGAGCAGATAAATTTGCACGTAGACAGATCGTTTGACAGGATTTAGGGCGTTACTGAAACACGTACGCAGTGAGTACACAACGTGATGCATTCGCGTTTCCAATGGATGGCAAGCTTTTTTGTCCATTTTACATCCTCTTTGTATCCGTTGGTGCAGTGGGACATGGGCTTTAACAACTGGTTCTAGCAAATAAGTGCAAACTGGTAGAATCTCACCCCTGCTTAAGACTGCCTTTTATTAGGAGGTGAACTTTAAATGGGTTAACTGGAAGGTGAACCAATGATTCTCTCTCTTCTTTTTCTATAGTATTATAAATACAATACTCGTTTGCAGAAATAACAATAAGGATAGCAATAATTCTCCAACATGGTTGTGTATGAACTATGGGTGTTGAGTTTTTTTAATAGGGCCTCAACTTTTTTTCTTTTTTTCCCAACTGGTTTTGGTAATTGTATTATATTTTATCTTTGTTCACCACTTTATTCCATGGGTGACAAAATATTATTATTAATAATAATAATAATAATAATAATAATAATAATAATAATAATAATAATAATAATAATAATAAAAATAATGTTTTCTCAGTGACAAAGACAAAAATGTCTGGATGGAAGACTTGGCAATATCTGGAGGCTGTAAAATAGAAGAGAAAATCACAAATTCCAGAGACCTGAAAAATAGAAGTAGAATGACTGTGGCAAAAGAAAGCAAAGGTAGTAGCAATAACAGATAACAGATAAGAGACTTAGTGTTAGCTATATAAAGCCTATAAAGCCTTAGTAAGACCACACCTAGAGAACTGCATCCAGTTTTGTTCACCACATTATAAAAAAGATGTTGAGAGTCTAGAAAAAGTTACAGAGAAGAGCAACCAGGATGATGAGGGGAAGAACGGTTGCAGGAATTGGGCTTGGCTAGTCTAGTAAAGAGAAGGACCAGGGGAGACATGATTGCAGTCTTTCAATATTTGAGGGGCTGCCACGTAAAAGAGGGGGTCAAGCTGTTTTCTAAAGTGTCTGTAGGTCAGACAAGGAATAACGAATGGAAACTGAACAAAGAGAGATTCAACCTGGAAATAAGGAGAAACTTTCTGACAGTGAGAACAATCAACCCATGGAACAGAAGTTGCCTTCAGAAGTTGTGGGAGTTTCATCACTTGAGCTTTTCAAGAAGAGATTGGACTGCCCTCTGTCAGAAATGGTATAGGGTCTCCCGCTTGGGTGGGGGGTTGACTAGATTACCTACAATGTCCCTTCCAACTCTATCTGTTATCTGTTAACATCCACATCTGCTTATGCTCCTAGGTCCCTGGGAAGGACTTGATTGGTGGATAAAAACATCAGATCCAGTCAGAACATCTGAATAGCTGAGCCACCATATTAATTGCCATTGACAAAATCATCATCAGTCAGTTGCAAAAGGCAGCTTTATTTGGATAGCTTACATCATATGATGATGCCATTAACACCATCAAACAAGAACATTTGTCTATCCTAAGTCCTTGAGAAGGATGGCTGGACACAAATGTCAAATTCAGTCGAAATATTTAGCTAAGTGTACAAAGAGCCATAATAATAATAACTTGAAAGATGGATCAAAATACCAAACCCAGTCTAAACATTAACTGACTCTGCTACCAACCAAAAAAATATAGTGGGATTTTTAAGGAAACACGTGACCACATTTTTCAGGACCACCTCATCTGAGAAATTTCTCAACAAAAAAGAGAGGATGTATAGACTACAGCACAAAAATGAATTGATACATTTTGGATGATGAGGTTGGAAGAATATACACTAAAAAAACTCATAATTTCTTCAATAATAACCCCCTCAGCTCACCCCACTCTCTGCTCTCCATTCATCCATCTTTTTGGTTATCATATTTCATTTTCTTCCCTTGTATTATGGTAAGCCACCTAGAATAGCTGCATGAGATAGCCAGCAAATAAATTTAACAAATAAATAAAAAATAAATTTACTGATCTTTATATATCATATTTTGTGCATTTGCCTAGGTGATTCATTCCTGCTTGTTGGATGAAACCTAAAACAAAGGCATGCGCTGGACAATGTCATCTGAACATTTGATTCTACAAGGTGATTCAGTCCATGTTGAGATAGATGCCACTATCTTCCCATTCCCCATCCATCCATCATTTATCAAGATCTATTCACCCATCTCACAATTGCAAAGTTAAAACCCTACAAAACAGGTATAGTACAAGAAATAGAGAAAATGATGCCAGCCAATTCCAGTCATAAGAGACAAATTCTTAATAATAAGTTCATCTAACCTCTAGACCTCATGCCCAACTCTTCAAGGACATCTGAAATGCTAGCAAGGTCAGAGCATTAGATTAGATTAGATTAGATTAGATTAGATTAGATTAGATTAGATTAGATTAGATTAGATTAACATAGCTGGAAGGAACCTTGTTAGGTCATCTTGTCCAACCCCCACACACAAGCAGAAGACCCTACACTATTTCTGACAGATGGCAGTCTAGTTATGAAACTCCCACAGCTTCTGAAGGCAAGCTGTCCCATTGGTTGATTGCTCTCACTGTCAGAAAATTTATCCTTATTTCCAGGTTGAATGTCTCCTGGATCAGTTTCCATCCATTGTTCCTTGTCTGGACTTCGGGTGCCTTGGGAAATAGCTTGACCTCTTCTCCTCTCCGTGGCAGACTCTCAAATATTGGAAGACTGCTATCCTGTCTCCCCTGGTCCTTCTCTTCACCAATCTCAGGAGATGTGATATTCTAGAGAACGATGAGAGAAGACAAACCAGTTTGGATTTCATATATATTCTCACTGCAGTTCATGATACAAATTCAGAGAATTTTGCATTGAAGAAAAACTAAATTTCTTTTCATAATTTATATCATCAGAAATGGTATAAATTAAAGAAACACATTCCCATGGAAAGCATTCACATTTACAGGAAGTATAGACTATTATTAAAAGATGGTGTATATCATATGTAGTAGAAATCAGTGGCTGGATTTGCTAAGTTATTCCTCTTTACACTCTGCTTTGATACAAAGAGTACCACATTTTGTTTGCATTGAGGCAGAATGTACTGAAATTAGCACTGAAAATGATTCCTTAGAAAAAAGAAAGATGTTTTGTTAGTACACAGCTGATGGCTAGAAAATGTCCGAACAAGTTTTAGGTGGATTATGGGAAAGAACAAGATGAGCTGATCTGTATCAAATTCCCTCCACCCTTATTCCCAAGTCACCGTGACTGGGGATCTAATGGTAGTCTGCAAGAGTCACTTTGATTTGAGGGCAGATAAGGCATTAAAATCAATACTCTTCTTCTTTCTCCTACACAAAAGCATTTCAATGCACTGGCAATTCTGTGCATGTAGGGTCCTTGGTGCTCTGTAGGTAACATCGTCCCTGTTAGAAGGGATAATAAACAGAGAGCAAATTCTACTCCCTTTCAGCACTACGAATGTGAGGGGCTGCCACACAGAAGCATGGGTTTTTTTTCACCCTATTCTCCAAAGCACCTGAAGACAGGGCAAGAAGCAATAAGTGAAAACTAATGAAGGAGAGAAGCATCCTAGAACTAAGGATAAATTTCCTGACAGAATAATTAACCAGTGGAACAGCTTGACTCCAAAAGCTGTGTGTGCTCCATCAGTGGAGGTTTTTAGCAATAGCACTTAGAATTATATACCACTTTACGGTGTTTTACAGCACTCTCTAAGCAGTTTACAGAATCAGCCTCTTGCCCCTGGCTCCTCATTTTACTGACCTCGGAAGGATGAAAGGCTGAGTCAACCTGGTGAGATTTGAACTATCAAATTTCAGGCAGCTGACAGTCAGCAGAAGTAGCCTGCAGAACTGCACTCTAACCACTGCACCACCATGGCTCATTTTAAGAAGAGATTGGACAACCATTAGTCTGAAATGGTGTAGGGTGTTTTGCTTGAGCATAGGATTGGACTAGAAGACCTCCAAGGTCTCTTCCAATTCTGTTATTCTATGAAGGACTGTTCAAGGATGGCTTTCATTTGCACCAGACACTGACCGATAATACCAGATACCAAGATATCAGGTAATGTCACAGCAAATACACAACCATTATCAGCTGTCCATCTGCATTCTGGACCAATTCCACTGTCCTGATATTTCAAATGCCTTGAACTTGGGCAGAGCACTGCAGTCATACATACACAATGTGGTTGAGATGTGAGTATTTTAAAACATTGCCTTATCCCTTTTTGGCTGCCTGTTCCTTGCTTCGTGCTGAATCTAAAATCATGAACCAAAGATAAGGCTTGATGGGGGATTTTTTACCAGGAGCATCTCTGACTCTGATCTTGACCTTCGGTGGCGCATTGGTTAGAGTGCAGGGCTACTTCTGCTGACTGCCAGCTGCCTGCAATTTGGCAGTTCATATCTCACTAGACTCAAGGTTGACTCAGCCTTCCATCCTTCCAAGGTGGGTAAAATGAGGATCCAAAACTGTTGGGGGCAAGAGGCTGACTCTGTAAATTGCTCAGAGAGGGCTGTAAAGCACTATGAAGTGGTATATAAGTCTAAGTCAGTGGTTCCCAAAGTGGGTGGTACTGCCCCAAGGGGGCAGTGGGATGCCTTAGGGGGCACAAAGAGGCAAGGGGGCTGGCAGGGGAATGCTAAGAGGTGGCAGGGGCACTGGAGGTAGACCCTTCACAGGGCACAATTCAGGGGTGGGATTCTATCGGTTCATTACCATTCCTGGTAGTTTGGAGAACCAGTAAAAGGGCCCCCTTGCTGGTCCTGCTCTTCTCTGCCAACTCCTCTGTTCCCTGCCCAGTCAATCCTTATTGTGCATGTGCGACATTGCGCGCATGTGCAACAATCGCTAATGGCCACAGCAGAGCATTGGAGAAGCGGAGCAAGCAAAGCTGGAGGTTGATAAATTTCGCTCCAAAAAGCCTCCAGATGCCATGTGTATTTTTCAGTGCAGCTGGAGTCCCCCCAAAAAAACATGCGGCATCTGGAGGCTTTTTGGAAAATTACTGACCTCCGGCTTTGATCTGCTCCTCCCAACATGCCACCGCTGCCATGTTCTGGGCACCGGCCATGAAGGGTCACCCCATTGACTGCTGCACCACTCCTTGCTTGGGCAAGTCCCTCCAGTGCAGCGGGTTCAATGGGATGGACCTGTGGGGCCAGCACCTAGAATGTGGCCACAGCGGCACATTGGAGAAGCAGAGCAAAGTCAGAGGCCAGTAATTTTCCAAAAAGCCTCCAGATGTTGCATGTTTTTTTTTCAATGTGGCTGGAGTCCAGCCGCACTGAAAAAAACACACGATGGCCTCAGGCATTTGTGACAAGGGTGATGTGGGCTGGCGGGGAGCCCAGCGACAATGGCTCAGCCTTGGCTTGCCTTCCCTGGTAGCCAGCTGCGGGAGAAAGGTAAAGTCACAGCTATAGGCTGACGAAAGAGGTGGTTGTGGAGGAGGAAATGGGGAGATTAAGGTCCTGGGCTGCTGAAAGGGGAAACAGGGTGACGCAGGATTAGCCCAGGCCATTGACAGATTAGACAATACCTACCTGGGTAGAAAATAGGTAGATAGGTTAAGGAAGGGTTAGAGAGAGAGGGAAAGAGAGAGAAAAGAAATAGAGAAAGAAAGAAAGGGAAAGAGAGAAAAAGGGGGGAAGAGAGAAAGAGAAAAAAAGGGGGGAAGAGAGAGAAAAAAGAGGAAAAGAGAGAGAAAAAGAGAGAAAGAGAGAAGGAAAAGACAAGAAAGAAAAGAAAGAAAAAGGAAGAGACAAAGGAAGAGACAAAGAAAGTGGGATGGAAGAAGGGACAGAAAGAAAGAGAGAGAGGGAAAGAAACAGAGAAAGAGAGAGAATAAGAGAAAGGAAGGAAGAAAGAGGGAGGGAGGAGAAAGTAAACGGGATATGGAGTGAGGGAGAGAGAGAAAGAGAGAGAAGGAAGAGACAAAAAGGAAAAGAAAGAGAAAAGGGAAAGAAAAGGGAGAGAGAAAGAAAGAAAAAGGATATATAAAGAAAGAGGGAAGATGTAAGGAAGGGACAGAAAGAAAGAATAAAGAAAGAAAGGGAGGGAGGGAGGAGAAAATGAATGAGATATCTAGTCCAACCACCTGTTCCAGCAGGGTTAGAAGGGAGTGTGTGTGTGTGTGTGTGTGTGTGTAGGGCTGTCAAAACTCCAAAAACAGGTCAACTAGCTCTGGGGAAGTCAGTCATAAATTAGAATACTTACTAAACAACCGGCCATTAAGCGAGGACCACTTATATTTGGTTTTCCAGTCACATGGCCAAATGGCCACACGCACCCAGTCACATGACCACCAAACCACACCCATCCGGTCACACAACCACCAAGCCACGCCCACAAATTAGGCCACGCTCACAGAACCAGTTAAGAAATTTCAATCCCACCCCTGGGTAGGGGGCATTGAGGATCAGTTTGTAGCGCCAAGGGGGTGGTGGACTGAAAAAGTTTGGGAACCACTGGTCTAAGTGCTATTGTTATTTTGACAAAGAGCCATTCTGGACTATATTCCATTTTAATCATGGTTTGGGTTTGAGTTAAAGTGAGGGACAATTGTCATTTAGCAAGAACAATATTTCAATTTTAGCAGAAGGAGTTGACTGAATCAGCAAGCCGAAGGGTTTTTCCCGAATTAGTAACAGACTGAACAATGGAGCAACAAAGCAGTGATTGTACTACAAATTAACAACTAATCAATGGAGCCCTTTAGCTAAGCAGCAGAGCAGATCATACCAAGCTTCTTAAGAAAACATGACATCAGATCATTTAGGATTTTTTTCCCCTTTATACACATGAAATACAGGCTAAGGAGCAACTTTGTCCATCTCTATCTAGACTGGCTCATTAGTTCTGCACCGTAATGACTCCCTACAATTACATGTTTAATCTTAAGGAGCAAATTAACCCCTTGCTTGAACCTGTTATGGGAGCCCTCTGCCTCTACTATTCCATCCCTCATTGCAAAGAAAGCAGTTTTTATCCATAATGGTTTTATGTTTCTCAAAGAAGCTGGATCCTATGTTAAAAAAACAAAAAAAGCAGGACTAAAAGCTTTCTCACAGAGCTAGCACTTGAGTTATCTGAAAAAGGATGAGCATTTCGCTCTGTCTACCATTATGTTTGGGTTGCAAATGTTACAACAGTGATAGGCAGAGGAAGCATTTCTTATAGAATGGTGAGAGAACTTTCACCAATTTGAGTCACAGCATAGCAAATAACAATGAACTGGAGTAAAGTTTAAACAAACAGAAAGAAACCACATCTCTCACTCAATTACAAATCAAGAGGTATTTTTGTTCATGTTAAGTTGGGCACTTGCATTGCAATAAACTTGCAAATTTAATGCAATTGGATTCGTTTGGTTTAAAGACAAGACAGATTATCCAGCAATAAAGATTCAGGAAAATGGAATTTTGTAGTTTTGAAGGAAAATCTCCTCCAGCTGTTCAATTTGGCATCCAAAGGTTGGCAAGGAGGAGTATGTGATATCATGCACATTATATTGACCTCTAACTGATTTTTTTTTTTTTTTTAGCATGAGCATTAGATATTCCCATGCTATGTAGCATATCAGGCAGCAAGGGATCTCCAATATTTTCAGTTTGGGGTGAGTATGTCAGCATCTTCCCATGTAACGTTTAAAGTCTCTAAGTCATCTGTGAACATTCTTCACCATGTATTTTTGAGGGTGTCCTCTTGTTTGGCATAAGGGGAAACCAGCTCATTGCCATCTTGGGAATTTGATTATTCTCCATATAGAATATATGACCTGCAAGTTGGAGTCTTCTGCATGTGATAATGTTATGTAATTTGCAGGAGAAACTTTTCTGGAGTGCTTCTTCATTACTAACATGGTCAAAATAGTGAATCTGTAGGATTTGACGAAGGCATCTTTGTTGGAAGAACATCATCTCTTTTTCATACCCATATAATATGTGTGTGTGTGTGTGTGTGTGTGTGTGTGTGTGTGTGTGTGTGTGTGAATATATGTGAATATATATAAATAGATGTTAATATATTTGAATATATGAACCCTGGTGGCACAGTTTAGAATGCAGCATTGAAGGCTAACTCACTGCCCACTGCCAGTTCGATCCTGACCAGTTCATGGTTGGCTCAGCCTTCCATCCTTCTGAGATAAATAAATTGAGGACCCAGATTGCTGGGGGCATTATGCTGACTCCATAAACTGCTTAGAGAAGGCTATAAAGCACTATGAAGTGGTATATAAGTCTAAGTGCTGTTCATATAACTGATATGAGTTACATAATTCATGTCTATCATATTATCTAATGACACTTATCATGGCTTCTACCCAATGCCTATGTTTTTTCTAGCCGAGTATCCCAGAGAAAACAAAATATTAGAGATTACAGATTAACAGAGTTGGAAGGGACTTTGTAGATCCCCACCTCATTCAAGAGGGAGACCCTATACTATTTCTGACAAATGGCAGTCTAATCTCTTCTTGGAAGCTTTCAGTGCTATACTTTGTATTTCATTAATATAAAACTAGTTTATCTTGACTTCTGATTTTCTTGCCAAGAAATGAGTATGATTTGCCTAACCCAACTAATTCCCTATCTTCTCATCAAGAATTGCCCCTTTAAACTATCTTCTAAGCAGCCAGTCTATCATCTCCTATGTCTAACTCAAGGGCCTGAACTCCTCCTAACCAACAATCTCTCGTGCTTCTCACTAAGGGAATTTTCTAACTGAAAGTTGCCCATCAGTTGATGCTGCGTTATTATCAGTCACCCTTTTGTTCTTTCATTTCTGCTATGATCTTGGGTATAACTGGAGTCATAACTCTTCCAAATAGAATCCAGCTGAGGGTAGAAATGGTCCTTTCATTTGATCTAGATAATAATGGATTCTCATGGAACAATCCAAGGGAAAAGAGGGGAAAACGTTATCCTTTTAAAGTATTCCCCAGAATGTATTAAAAACAGGAATGTCAATCCTAATGGTTTAATTAAGCAATTAAAAATATGGCAGATAATCACCCCAAAACCATTTGATCATCTGACATCCTAAAGCACCAAGTGCTTTGGTCTGTACAGCCTTTTTCTTCTCCTGGAGACCCTTTTCAAATTTAAATCAGACAGGAGGTCTGTAGAGACCAAATCGATGACAGCAGATTTTAATTAAGGTGAGAAGAATAAGATAGTATTAAGGAACAGAGATTTGGTATGGAGCATGATTGATTGACCATATGAACCTCAAACCTTTTTACAAGGCGGCTGAGCTTCAAGGCATCTTCAGATATCAGACCCCTCCCTTCTGATTACTTTCAGGCATAGAGGACTCCAAATGCAAATTAAATTCCTCAGCTCTAGTAGAAGACAACTAATCCATGCGCCTTGTCACTTTCTTCTTCTGTAGGTCACTGCCTTCTACTGAAATCAAACAGGAAGCCACAGATGTCTATCAAAAATCCCTGTGGACATTAGACAAGGTTGGAGTGCTTTAGAGTAGTAGACATTGCTGGGGCCACACAAAACAAACAGGCTGTATAGTCTAGAATATAACCTTGCAGCTAAAGGTACTCCTAGTTATGTTATGACTCAATTGCCAGAAAGGAGTTGTTGAAGTGTGAAACGGCTGCTTGGAATCAGCAGAAGGTAACAGGCTTTCCTGTTCAGTAGAGGTAAGCCCATTTAGATGGGAAAGAATATTTGTAGGTCAAGGTTGAATTCTGGTGCTCTCTGAGGTTGGTTATTTTCTTGCAATTATTTCATTATCCAACTAGGTAACATAATCAGTACTACACTCTCAGCCTAGTTGGCTGTACTCTTCTTAGGGCACCATTGTTGTGATAGTTCAAATTCACTGATGCCATCTAGAGAGGTGATGGTTGTAGGGCTGTCATACCTGAGTTGTAAAAATCCAGGTGACTACTAGGAGGCTGCAGACTGATAGAATAATCCATAATCTTTGCAGTTCTAGCAATTATCTGGACCTTGCTTAAGGATCTTAAATGCAAGATTATTTTCATCACATGCATTTTGCTTTGATTAGTATACTCAATTTTCAGAGTCTATCCATTACTGTATATTCTTCCACACTGTATTTATTTTGGGTCATATTGAGGTTCTAAGATCATAAGGTCAGGAGTTTCTGCAGGACATAAATGGTCAAAATGTCAAGATGGCAACCCCAAGAATATAACTGAAAATCAAACAGAGATTTGATGGCATCATTGTGGCTGCAATTTTTTTTTACATTCCTTGCAGATACCTCTACATCAGGAAGAAGTTACCCCTGCCAAACATATAGATTTGTGAGAGAATAATCCTCCAGTTTTAGTTTTCTTAGATTGGGGCCATTGGTAAATGGATAATAGTATGAAACAGGATCAAAATAGGTCTAGTGTTTTATGATGAGCAGAATTTGGTATGAGAGAGACATAAATGGGAGGAAAAAGACAAGGTGAGGCAAGGCAGTTTGTTCAAGGAAGGACACAAACATTCAGTTTACTTATTGATTTTACCTATTTTTACTAGAAAAGGAGAAAAACTGTTCAAAATAATTTCCCTTTGAAATAGAAGAATTAATTTACATTGATAAGGAACATGGCAATAGAAGCTGATCTAATGTCTATCTGTCTTTAAAGCTATATGTCTTTAAATCTATCATCTATCTGTCTGTCATCTATTTATAACTATCTATCTATTATCATCATCATCATCATCTGTATCTAATCTATCATCTATTTCTGTCTTTAAATTTATCTATCATCTATTTATCATTATCATCTGTATCTAATCTATCATCTATGTCTCTTTAAATTTATATATCATCTATCTATCAATCAATCAATCATCATCTCCATTTAATCTATCATATATCATCTATATCTGACTGTCTAAAAATTTATCTATCTATCTATCTATCTATCACTATCATCACCTCTATCTAATCTATCATCTATGTCTGTCTGTCTTTAAATTTATCTTTCAATCATCTGTCTATCTATCTATCTATCTATCTATCTATCTAATTAATCTATTACCATCATCTTTATCTAATCTATCTTCTATCATCTATGTCTTTCTGTCTTTAAATTTATCTATCTATTTGTCATCTATCTATTTCTACTCACTTTGACTGAGGATGGAAATGTCAGAAATTCAAAATTGTCTTCTTCTCAGATAGATGGTGTCCCAGCTAAAAGCTGGTCAGCAACTTGTGTAGTTTAACTGTGCCCAAATTCTGGAGTTATTTCTAATCAAGGAACTTCATTTTGGAATAAAAAATAAAAATAAAGGAATCCTTTCAGTTGGTTCTGAAATCACTGCAACCATTAGTCAGCTTCTCCTTCACTACACTTTTATAGAGATATAAGCCATGAGTTAATTTACTTCTTTTATTGCCTCTTTCTGGTCATTTTATATTACTTACCAGCTGTCAGCCTGGCAGCCTGGTTTGTCTTACAAGGTAGCTAAGTGTTTACAAAATGCACCAGGAGATTATTAGAGATTTGCTTCTTATTTGCAAATGTATTACATACTTTATAGCAATACATTTTACAGATTATTGTCTTCCCAATCATGAATTCTCTTCTGAAGTTACTAGAGAGCTACCATCATTCACAACAGCCCCAAAATTTAGTGCTTTCCCCCCTTTTCAGAGAGAATTGGCTGATGCAACCGAACTCTGTTTTACAAATAAAGTTTCCCAAGAGACATCTTAATATCAATTAAATGCACAACCGTCGGGAAGTACAAATGTTATTCTTGGTAGCAGCAACTTCTCTTGATGTTTCTCTCCTCTTATAATAGGGGGGGGGGTGATGTTTGATTGAAAGAAGGAACAGGTGGCCCATCCTTGGCTGCTCACAGTAGGCTCAGCAAGAGGAAAAGGGTTAATTGGCATCCTAAGGAAAAATATAATTGTAAGGAAGAGCCAGGAGGTTATCCCTAGATCGGTGGGGGCCGGTGCGCAGGTCTCCCACCCACTGGAACTTTTCATACCTTGAAGAGCCAGTTGGAGACAAAAGAGAGAGACCACTGCTGTTTCTTGATTTTTGCATTCAGGGAAATGGCTAACCTTCCTCTCTTCCGTGCCCATTCTCACACTGGGTGCCTTTTCGAGCCGCTCCTCCAAGGCTCACAGTTTCAATCAAGAGAGTGTGTTTTGACTGTGAAATTATGTCGGCACCGTAAGCAGGCCTTTCTCTCTGTGGGTATATCTGGGAGCCTGTGTCCTTCTGAATTATTTGTGCCAGGAAGTTAAACATTAATAAAAATAAGGATCATTATAAATGACACCAGCCTCCCTAAATGCAACACGGTTTCCACAAATTTCACTAGCGTTATTTACTCACCAAGGATGAACTGAATGGAAGACTTTTCGTTTGGCGAGAGGTAAATGGATTTGATTTTCTCCCATGCTACATTTTCTTTTAAAGAGCACTTTGAAAAATAACAATAAAAAAATAGAGATGAGAATGGATGAAATCCAGGGTTCCTGTAGCTCAGTGGACAATCCAAAACATGAAACATGACAAGGGAAGAATGACGCATCGCTCTGAATATGTTCCTAAACCTGATTAGGGTGATTGGCAGCCTCCTTTTTATGTAAGTAATAATAATTGACAAAACCACCATTAGTCAATTTATCCCAAGGCAAGGTATAAATCTAATTTTAAAAAAATGATACCATGAAAATTGTTTGCAAATGTTTATTCACCATGAAATTAATATACAACAATGTGTATTCCAAAACAACTGAATTAAGGAAAAGTTTGGTGAAATCCATATATACATTTTTGTAATGATCTAAAATGTGTCCCTCACAACATAATATAGAAATGAGACAAAGTTCACTATTTGAGGCCATTTGGTTCAACCTTAATTTTGAAGAACAAAACTGAAACTTTTAGAACAGCTGAAACAATAGCGAAATGTTTAGAATTTCTAAAATAATTCAGTATAAAAAGGGAAATAGCATGGAAATAAAAGAAAAGAAGACCCCTTAGATATTTCTTTCTTTCTTTCTTAAATTTATTTGTCACCTATTTAACTGTGGAATTACTCTGGATGGCTTACAGTTAAAAAAAAATGATTAAAAACTGGGGAAGTATAATTAATATGAAATTTTAAAAAATGGTAGAGGAAGATCAGGAAGTGCAAGAGGAATGTGGGGTCAGCTAATTAGCCAATAAACACCTCCAGTAATATACACAGTATTTTAGATGTGGCTAAAGATTATATTTTTTTTTGATGCAAAGATTTTGATGTTTTGAGAAATAGATTCAGTATATGGGTCTATTTCATTGTACAACCTAATTGTTCTCTGCGAAATTTGGGGGTGCTTTGTTAAAGCTGGATTTGCAATAAGAGTGGTGATGGCATTGTGGTCTGATTGGTGGCCAGATGGAGAGTTTTGGTTGGCAAAGCCTCGCTGGAAGAAGGAGAGATCATGAGTTTGCTCACTTGTCCTCTGGATAGCTGCTCCTCATGAGTAAACTGCAGGACCTGAGTTTAAGTTGAAGACCTGAGAGTTGAAGGATGTTGGAGAATCCTTCCTAATTGCTATTTGATCATAAACTTCAATCCATGAACTTATAGTTAGAAGGTGATAATGACATTGGGAAGGAACCTTCCATGAAAGAATGTTTGAAAACAAGGACAAGGGTGGGATGTTTGAGGATGAAAAAGTGAGAATGAGGCTAAATTTGATTGATGAGGCCTGTAATCACTTTTTCAAATATGAATCCATGTGTAGCTAAAATACAAAATGAGAAAATTGTTGCTAGGAATTCATTGGATTCAGTAAAATGAAGATTTGCAGTACCTATTACAGAATACAGACTAACAGAGTTGGAAGGGAACTTGGAGGTCTTCAAGTCCAACTCCCTGTTCAAACAGGAGACCCTAAATCATTTCAGACAAATTGTCAGACCTTCCATAGTCTGATCTCCTGGGAAAGTAAAACTCTTGACTTTGGTTGAAGTGAAAAGGCATTTTTACTAAGAGATACTGATTACCATAAAGTCATCCAGAATCTAAAATTCCTGCATGCCAATACAGAACTAAACCTCTGGTTTCCCTAAGCCCACCCCAGTGGTCCATCTGTGTGCAGCCAATGTGGTACCACTGAGATATTATGGGAAACACTGCGGTGTTTGGGTTGGTGAAATTCCATTCTCAGGGCAAACGGCCTTGAAGATGCCAGCATGCCAACACAAACTGGATTCCAAACCATTCTTTCTTCCTCAACTCTCACTTCCCCCTCCCAGTTTCCCATCATAAAGATATACAGCTTGATTGCCCTGATTAATGACAGAACATAAGAGATCTGTACTGTATTAAATTCAATACAGTAACTTGCTTGAATTCCCAAGTGGGTCAATAAATCTTCCAGGTGATGACACAGGTTTGTAGAAACCACAACCTAGAACCACAAATTTTTGAAAAATGGTCTTGATTTGCATGAGTTGATGACGAGGAGAACATTGGACGAAAGGCTGGGCAATGTGCCTCCTCTCTCCCCTCCTCACCCTTAATCTTTGCACATGTTGAAGATTGTATGGTGAAAGAAAGATAGGAACAGCTTTTCACACTCATAAAACTGGGCCCAATTTTATTGGAAAAAAAAAACAAAACACAAATCTCAGCTAAGGCTGTGCCATTTAGGGCACAAATGGAATTCTTATGCCATTATCCATTTTATTGTCCTTGTCATGAAGAATCCTTTCAAACTCTCCAATTATGCTCCTTTCATGGGCTTTTTTTCACTCTTCTATTGATTGGGGGGGGGGAGGAAATCCCAGAAAAAAAGAAAAAAAACACAATTGCTAAGAAAGTCCCATCAAGATTCTCTCCCCTTTTCACTCAACATTCTTCCTTTCCCTGCAAGGAGAGCTTTAATGCATGATAATTGAACGATTTTATTGTCTCAAGCCCTCATTGTAATGTTTCAATGATGGAAAGAGACGGGTTCGATTTGACAACTTGATGTGACATTTGTGGTCATTTGAACTCTTTAATGCTGTTGGGCACAACAATTGCTCATCATTCCACCTTGCTCCTCTGCAGATCTCTACAAGAAGACACCAGTAAATCAGACCTGGAAAAGGACAGAGAAGGCCACTCTCAGAGCAAGAGGAGGGTGCTCTTCTATTAAAATATTTTCCCTTCTTGGGATTAAATGCATGTTAAAATAATTGATAAAATGCCTGGAAAAAAATGAGTGAATCTTAAGTAATGGCAGTGTTAGATATGCATGTGTGAAGCTGAGTTAAGAGTTAGCCTATCAAAATGGACCAAAACTTGATTTTGAAAAATATGAATCCTAGTTTTAGCCAGGAAACCATATAGGTATAGTTAGAAGTGACCATAAGGATCATCTAGACCAACCCTCTAGAACATGCATAACAACCAGTTCAGCCTCTTCCTAAATTCCTCCAGTGATGGAGAACCCATACTTCCATCGATAGATTGTTCTATTGTTGTATGGATCTTACCATTAAGAAGTTCTTTTGTCCCTATAGTTAAATGAAATCTAGGTAGCTGCAATTTATAAGTATTTTTAACAGATTAAGAGAGTTGGAATGGATCCTATAGGTCATCTAATACAACCCCCTGCCAAAGCAGACCCTACACCATTTTTGACAGATGACAATCCAATATCTTCTTGAAAGCTTTCAGTGGTGAAGTTCCCACAACTTCTAAAAGCAAGCTGTTCCATTGGTTGCTTGTTCTTACTGTCTCACTATTTCTGATTCTAGGTTCTGTGGGCATGGTCATTTTTCCTGTCCATTTTTACTCTGGCACCCTTTTATATATCTAACCCAAGCTTCAGTCTTCCTTGATTCATGTTGAACATCCTAAGATCCTTCACTCTCTTCCTAATCCTTGTCCTCATGTTCCTGTATTTTCTCTTTTTTGCCTGTTTTGAACCCTCCAACTAACCAAAAATTTGGTGCTCATATTCTTTATTTTCGCAAATAGGCCTACACTGATCCCAACAGCTTCAGATTATCACTTGCAAAGTGGCCTTCTTTTGATCATTTGTTGTAACAATTTATGAGTCCATGAGGGATGCCTGTTGAAAATTAGGAGGGAAATGATTAACAACGGTACAATTGTGTCAAAGCATTAGTGATGGAAAAAGTTAAGATGAAAGCAAGAATTTAATATGGAATGTATAAATCAAATAGAGCTGATTGCTAGAGGAATAAAATGTCATGTGCTTTCCTTCCTTTCTTTTTTCTATTTTTCTTTTTCTTTCTTTCTCTTTCTTTCTCTTTTTCTTGTTCTTTCTTTTTCTTTCTCTTTCTCTTTCTTTTTCTTTTTCTTTCTTTTTTTTTCTTTCTTTCTTTCTTTCTTTCTTTCTTTCTTTCTTTCTTTCTTTCTTTCTTTCTTTCTTTCTTTCTTTCTTGAAAAGAGATTCAGGAAAGTATTACAAAGTTCAGGCAACCTAGCATTTTTTCCAGGCAAATTAATGAACCTAGAAATGAAAGAAGATATACAGCATCTAGAAGAATCTGCATGGATTCTGCAAGTGTCAGCTGCCCTCAACAAAGTTAAGTCCCGCCTCATCAAACTTCTGGATCTTTTTTTGACAGTGTCAACAGACACATGGATGGAGGTGACCTTTGTCAACCTTCTGTATTTGGGCTTTCAAAAAGCCTTTGACCAAATTCCTTATCAAAGGCTATTGAGTGAACTCAGTGGTCATGGGATAATAGGACCTGTCCTTCTATGAATTACTAACTAGTTAAAAAGAATAACAGAAAGAAAAAAATAGGAATAAATAGGCAATGTTATCAAAGGAGAAAAATAAGACGTGGGGTCCCTCAAAGATCTGTATGCAGATCAATGTTTTTTAATGGGATCACAAATGATTCTAATGGAGTGGTTTGAGGTCAGCTGACCAAATTTGTAAAGAATACCAAATTATTACGAGTAATGAGAAGCAGAAACAATTCCAGTAGGGCTATTTTTATGTTCCAAAGGATGGGTTCAGGAAATTACATTTATCATGAGCTAAGAACCTCATCTCAATGATTAATGCAATAACAGCCGCATTAGAATAACTGCAGCAATTGTACCAGGAGTTATTCCTGAAGACAATATGAAAGCTGTGGCTGGTTTAAAATATATCTCCCTGTGTGTTACATGGGTCCAATGTAGTGTAGTGGTGAATTGGTTAAGGCACAGGGCCAGAAAGCAAAAATATCAGGATTCCAGCAGTTACCCCCATTTAAATCATGAGTCTCAAGCTAAACTCCCAAAACTTCGAAAGAATTTATTGGGAGTTAAAATGTCTGGCACTGCCTGGGTGTAGCTGACTCTGAGGCATATAATTCATTGTCACCCTTCACCCTGGTTTTCCCCCATCCCTTGGGTGTATTGTAATTCATATTCTCCAATGGGACACATCCATAGCCAAGAGTCATCAATCATATTCTCCAGTTAGAATTTTGCACAGCAGAAGCTTCAGTCGCCTAGTTACTATCTTTGAAAAACTATTTATGGAATGCACTTTTGGTTTGCAAGCTGCCACACTGCTCCCCGTTCCCTTTCTGTTGGCAACTCTAAAAACTCCATATAAATATTTTATGACTTGACATTAATTCTCGTCCCATGTTGGGTACAAAGCCAACTGGATTGCCTTGGTCCAGTCATAGTCTCTCAGCCCTAGGAAGCAGACAATAGCAAGCCACTTCGGAAATCTTGCCAAGAAAACTTCAAGGATGGGTTTCAAAAGTCACCAAGAGTCAACATTGATTTAAAGACACGAAGACAAACACAGGTTAAGTGAGATGGTTAAATGATATTGTATGAGGGCAGTTCTTAAGAAAGTATTCTGCCCCCCATTATCTACATCAATACATAGGGCTGATATCAATCTGTAATGCCCTGTTGTAATGTCCTAAAGTATTTAGGACACAAGTTTAAAGGCAGTATTCCCACAATACACCCCAGCTTCTACATTAATACCTTCTTAGACTGTCCTCATAATTCTAGCTTTGGATCTTGCTTGCAGAGCAGTGAGCTGGAATAAAGTGTTCTCAATGGGAAAACTGTGGAATTTTCTATGGGATAAACATGGGATTAGGGATCCTTGGTTGCTCCCTGGAGGTTTCCTGGATCCTTGGTTGCTCCCTCCTTGTAGGTAACATTATCTGTGCTAGCAAGGAACCATGGAATTACTAATTACTCAGGAATGAGCCATCAACCAAAAGATTATCTCTCTTTACTGCAACCATGAATTCTCTGTTAGAGAACATATGGCTGATCCCATGTGATTTAGACTCAGACCTTCTTACTTTCCCCAAGCATTTCTGGAATAACGATTCCTTTAGAATATGAGAGAAATGGAAATGGAAATTGTTGTTTTGTTTGTCTTGTGGATTATTTGATTGAATTATTTTATTTCTTTTCTTCAGCAGGCCATATGTTTTCTTTGAGGAAAAACAATGTACAAATTAGAGAGGGAAGGAAGGAAGGAATTTACATAGACTTTTATTTTTATTCTTATTTTTATTCTTTATTTTTATTCTTACTCATGTTTATACTTATTTCTATTATCTTGTAAGCGATAGACAAATCAAATAAATAAATAAAATATTGAAGGAAGGAAGGAACTGACCAAACCAGGAATATTCTGAAGCAAGAACATAATTCAAATGAATTTTTTTTTAATGTTCACTTGGCAGTCTCCTTCACTTTTTGCTCTTCACACAGGACTGGCCAGATGCCTCTGAGAAACCCACAAACTGGATATGAGGTCTTTCTAGAGACACTGTTCTACTGTGGTTGCCTAGCAACTGTCATTTAAAAGCATTCTACTTCTTCTTTTGGAGCCATGCTCATAGCCATTCTCCTAACCAATGGTTCATAAGAGCCTTTTCCTCCTTGTATAATTCCCTCTTGAAGCAAAACTAGTGGCCATAACTACATCTTACGGCACTGAATTCCACCACTTATTGAAGAGCTTCATTATGAAGCACCTCTTCATAAATCCTAAATCTCTTAGCATTCAGCTTCAATGGAGGAGCTGAAGTTCTACTCTCCATAAGGAGGAAAATGATCATTTAACCAGCAACTTTGTGCCACTGAAAAATATGGTAATATTTTTTATTAAATAAGTAAGCACCCACTTACGTGCTCTAATAATTCTCAGTGCTTGCTTCATCTCAATCTCCTATCTTCCCTTACAGTTTTTATGTATTCTCTTGGACAGGAGCTGATGCTCTACTCCTAAGTGGAACACCAAACATGACATCTTTTTTAAAAATCTTCACTTAAAAAGGAAGTGTCATGCCCCTGGTGGAGATTGACTCTGAGGGAGAGGAGGAACAGACGACAGGGAGTGGGAGTGTGGCTCCGGAGGTTGTGGAGGAGGCTGGGGAAAGGCAGAGGCTGGCTGAGCAGTCAGAGGAGGACCCAGGCCCATCCCCTATCCATCCTAGGGCACACAGGGAGGAGAGGGCAAGGGAGAAACATGGTCTACTCAGGAGAAGAGGGCCTTGATCCTCTTCATGGGCTGCAGCTGTGATAACTGAATAAGAGTTTGGACTTGCATACTGGCGAATGCTGGAAACAAAGCATGTTTTATTTTGGTCTGAAGTTATCTTGGTTGGGGTCCTTCCAATAGACTGTGCCTTGTTATCTCCTTGACTTTGGTAAATACTTATCCTGGTCCATTGTGGAAATTTCATCATTGTAGTTAGTGTTTTTTTTTTTCATCTCCATCTGCTGATTAAGTTTGGACTGTATTGCTTTCTTTTGAAAGAAAACTACTCTTTTATTCTTTTTTTTTGAAAGAAAACTCAAAACTATTTTTGAGTACGTTTCATCTCCAACTGAGAATTATTGAACAGTGGGGCCAAGTTGGAGGCATTAAAGCAGTGGTCCCCAACCTTTTTTGTACCAGGGATCAGTTGCACGCAGAAACACTTTTTCAAGGATCAGCAAAATCAATTCTTCCCCAATAGTAAAGGGCTTCTTTACTATTTCTTCATTAAAAACCTATTTTTATACATATTTTAATCATGATTATTCATTATTTGAGGCCCGGTACAAAATGATCCACACACCGGTACTGGTCCAGGGCCCAGTGGTTGGGGCCCCTTGCATTAAAGGACATTTATTTACGTTTTGGATTTTGTTACGTTTGTGTTACACTCCAGGTCATCACAGGAAGGTTGGAGGCAGACCAGAAATTATCCAACACAGTTTGGTCCACAAATGGTTTCTTCAACCATTCTTCGACATCTTTCAATGTGGATAGGACCATTCCTCTTAAAGTATTCTCTTTTGTATACAACCACATATCATCTCCTGGGAGACTTTAACCAACCAAGAGGGGCATGGTAGACATGGAGGTCCAAGGACTCTGCACTTTTTTTTCAGACTTATAGGATGAAACTTTTCCTAGATAATCACACCAGTCCATGCCTCACCTACTTGAGAAGACCAACACATCCATCTCCAAGCAAATCCGTGTAAATTTATGCAACATATACTGTGAAAAATCCTGCTTGTCCATTTCAAACATTTTGTCATCTGGAACATTTGATTTCGTAGTTTGTTGGAATTTGCAGTAGCAATTAATCTATTTTCTATTATTTATATTTCCTGCCTTCATTTTAGGTAATTGTAGCAACACCTGGAAGGCTCTGATAAATTCTAAAGCAATCCTCTATTCAACTTCATAATATTAAAATTGTTATTGTTAATGAGGTGTATATTATTGTTCAAAACAAATAGAGAAAAGTAAAGTTTTACACTTAGACAAGAAAAAACAAAAGTACACTATAGACTGGATGAAACCAGGCTTAATAGCAGGAACTGTGAGAGAGATCGTGGGGTCTTAGTGGACAACCTGCTAAATATGAGCTAGCAGTGTGCAGCAGCAGACAAAAAAGCCAACGCAATCCTAAGTGGCATTAACAGAGGGATACAATCAAGATCACATGATATACTAATACCACTCTATAAAGACTTAGTAAGACCACACCTAGAGTACTGCATCCAGTTTTGGTCACCACACTATAAAAAAGATTTGAGAGACTACTCCTGAATCGCATGGCGCCCATTATTGATCAGCAGCTGATTCCTGAGCAAGT
>BHFT01043365.1:0-22774 GCA_004320025.1 Laticauda laticaudata | reverse complement strand
TAAGAGAAAGGAGATTTGTTAAATTATATTCTTACTTTCGCAATTTGTGAATCTTTTCTTCCTTGTTTTTCTATCTCTAAATCACTTTATTTTACAAGAATTTATACACTCTATATAAATTATTATTCTTTTACTATATTATAAAATTCATCTTTGTTCTAACCTCATATACCATAATTCCAGCTATTATAATATTGAAGTTTCTTTGTTTTTTAAGCTAAGTGTTATCTCTCCATTCTGCGCAGTTTGAAATTTTTTGGATAATCATCTCCTTTGTAGTAATCTGGACTGCTTCACAACACTGAGCAAAAGCCAACCTAGCTTCGTGTTTAATTATGTATTGTCTTTTTTGTATTTGTTTCTCAAATCCTAGTAGAAAGCTCTGGTCTATATTCGATCTGTTCTTTCTAATACTATTCTAGCATATTTCTTATATATATTTCCAATATTTTGGCGCTTCTATGCATTGACACCACATGTGGAAAAAATTCCCTCTTTCTTTTACATTTCTAACATTTTGACTCCATTTTGGGCACATTTTCTGCCTATCTCGAAGAAGAAGTGCATCTATAAAACAGTTTATATTCTTTTCTTTGCATGCACTGATTTTGTAATCTTATTATTACTTCCATGGATTTTCCCCATTCATTTAAAGTGTGATATTACTGTCCTACATTCCTACTCCAAGCAATCATATTTCCTTTTACTATTTCTTCTTCTAATTCTACTTCAAGTAAACAATTATAAAAATCTAGTTATATTTTTTTCCTATCCATTAAAATTTCTATCTAGCCTCTGGGTTATTACTATCCGAATTCTTTTCTATCCTGGTTATATCTGCTATGATTTGTAAATAGCCCATTGATCTATTTTAAATCCCCATTCTGAAGTTCTTGAGGGATTATCAATTTCCTTGTATGTCTAATAAATCTTTACATTTGATCATTCTAGAAATATCCAATTGTTTGGTGATATTGCTCCATCGTTGATAGCCAAATCGGAACTTTTAAATAGTGTTTTTATGTATTTTTTCAATTAGTTACCAATGAGTCTCTTAATTAAGTGTCTGTGAAAGTATTTCTGTGGTAATTTTTCCTACATCCCATAAAAAAGCATGCCACCCATTTGTAAGTCGTGCGCTCTAAAAATAAGATTCTCTTATTATTTAGTTTACCAATCTTTTAACATACTAGGTGTGGCAGCTGTTGTAAATTCCCAATTTGGAAGTGCAACCCTCCCCTGCTCTCTCATATCTGATTGCTTTTAAATTTATGTCTGGTTTTTTTCCCGTGCCAAATAATTTAGCATAATTTTATTGAGTTCTTTGAAAAAATTTCTTATGTAATTTAATTGGAATCATCTGAAATAGATATAACATTTTGGAGGATATTCATGTTTACAAGTAGCAATCTTTCCCAATGTGAAATGTTGTAATTGCCCAATAATTCTTAGATCCTTCTTTACCTGTAGCATCAATTGTATATAGTTGTTTCTTTAAGCGCTTACAATGTGCTGTCAACCATATTCCTAATATTTAAATTTTCTTTGTCACTTGTATTCCATACTTTCTTCTAGCTCTTTTTCTGCTTTATCTGTTAAGTTTTTAGTCATTAATTTTGTTTTTTCCTATTAATTTAAGTCCTGCTCCCTGCCAAATTATTCTATTCTTTAATCAATTTTTGTCCTCTTTCACATTGGATCTTCAAATGAAAAAAACAAATCATCAGCAAATGCTTGTAATTTGTATCTTCATGATTTAATCTTTAGTCCTTTTATCTCTGATTTTGTCTAATCTTAATTAGTAATGTTTCTAATGAGATATGAGAGAGCAGAGGCGGCGAGAAGGGCAGCCTTGCTCTAAATCTCTTTGTATTTTCATTGGACAAGCTATATTCCCATTTACTATAAAATTGGCTGTTTGTGTGTTATAAATAGTTTTTATAGTATTTTCAAATTTGGTGCTAAATTTGATATTTTTTTATTAACAATTCCAATTTAAATTATCAAAGGCCTTTTCAGCGTCTAAAAACATAGTGCAATCTCTTTCTCGGGGTGGGTTTCATAAAATCTAAAATATCTAATACTAGTTTTGAGTATGCTAATTTGTCTATCGAAGAAATCCATTTGATCTTCATGTAGATAAAAGTCTTAATGTTCTTTTAAGTTGATTCAGCTATAATGGAGGAAAATATTTTGTAATCGTATCTAATAAGTGAAATCGGTCTATAATTTATATTGGGTTCAGATCCTCTTCGGGATCAACAAAATCAGTGCTCCCTCATGAGTCCGGCATCTTAGTGCAATATTTTCTTTTTTTTTTTTCCCGGTCCTCTTTTCCCATCCCCTTTTTTCCCCCCTTTTTTTTTCTTCCCTACCCTTCAATTATGTACATGTTATTATGTTGTTGTGTCTTTGGTTTTTTTTTTAAATTGTAAAATCAATAAAATTTGTTTAAAAAGAAAAAGAAAGAAAAGGGACAGATAGGAAGTCCTTCCTGACTGAAAAGAGTCACATGTTAAGTCATGTGGTTTGTTTGGTACTCATGCTTCCTGTAACCAATTAACATTGAGTACCAAGGCACCATTGTTCATACACAAACACACACACACACAATAACATAATCCTACTTACATTGGATTTCACATGCTTATTTCTGTTAACTAAGAATAGGATTGCAAAATAGTTATATTAAATTTATCATGTATTCTGAACAATAAGCAGTATAGAAATGTACACACTTCTTAAGCATGTATTTTTTTAAAATACAGAGGCATTGGAAAGGGGATGACAAAGACATGCGATAAACAATCGAGAAATCATATTGTATTTTCTTTCTGTAAATTGGTATGTTTATGAGAATTTGAAAACAAATTAGAAATTTAAATATGAGAATAGTGAGGTCTAACCAAACAATAACAATATAACCAAATTAAGAATAATTATTACATCCACATA
This sequence comes from Laticauda laticaudata, assembly GCA_004320025.1. Classification (NCBI taxonomy): domain Eukaryota; kingdom Metazoa; phylum Chordata; class Lepidosauria; order Squamata; family Elapidae; genus Laticauda; species Laticauda laticaudata. The sequence continues at coordinate 19,819 of BHFT01043365.1, read as the reverse complement.
AATAGAATGCAAATAAATTAACAGTAATGAAAAAATGATCTCACTGTCAAAGGTTACTTTGGGAATAAAAATGAAATGAGAGAAGTAAAAATTAAAAATCCAACATTAGTTATACTGAATAACTGCACAATGCATTGATTACTAAACAGTACTAATAAAAGGCTATGCAATCTGATTCTTGAGCAATAAATTGTATATACAACAAAAGATAATAAAGCATTATCAGACTATTAAAACACAATTAAAAATGCTGTAATAGCATTTTGGCACACATATTCTGTGGCACGCAGAAACTGCTTAAGAAGCCCATCATGGTCTATTTGTTGATTTGAATATTATTGTATTTTCTACAGAAATACAGTATAATTTTATCAGCAACAGGTGATTTAAAATGTATCTCTTTTTATGACAGATTATTTAAAGAAAAGCAGCAAAGAAATGATAAATCAATGTAAAAACAAATTGGCCCTGTAATGTTAAATTTTGAAGTGTTGGCTCCCAGTTCAACAATGGGTACATACCACACAAAAACAGTTGCTCTACATCACATTAAGATGGTTGATTAGAAAGCATCATGACTTCAGTTCGGGGCATACTGGTTGCCTGGGCTAAGGTTTCTTGATATTGGATGCAATTACTTCTCAACTTTAGCTTTGGTCCTGATATCCCATATCCTTCATTTATAAAAAGCAATTGGGATCTTTAGAACAAAGGAGTCAGTTGACTTTTTTTCCCCTGCAGTTTCTGGTTTGTTTCTCTTGTCACTATAGGTTTTTTTCAACGCAAGTTCTAAGCTGCTTATTTAGCTTTGTCAGATTCACTCAGTGATAAAGCATACACACAAAACAGTACTGAACTGGAGTGCCTTATCTCACTCAATAAAAGAAGGATAATCCATCATAGACAATCTTCACTTAAGAAAAAGCACAATAGCTGTAGTCTCCTAGAAGTTCACAAATTTCCTGAAGGTCATTTTATTAGCTTGCTTGCTTATTGATTTGTTTGTTTAACTAATATTAGCTGCCCATTGTATTGCATCTTACCCATGGGTGGCTTTCCAACAATTAAAACAGAAAAAAAGTAAACCAGGAGTATTCAATGACATACATATTAAATATCACCGATGTCTGTATCTCCAGACTGTTCCAGCCATGTTAATGAAGTGAAAGTTCTTTATAAGCAAGTATTTCTGAATGAGTGTATGTTTTTGTTACGTTCGAAAACACACGAGGTAGACCGGGTTCCAACAACAAAAGGTTTTATTCGAACAGTAGTCAGAATAGGAACAGTTTGGCTGCAGCCGCGGCCAGCCTTTTATACAGGCTGGCCTGCTTGCTTTCAGCCTATGGCATTTCTTTAAATTTGCCGCCTTTCAGCAGCTCCTTGGATTGGNGAACCAATCCACTTCTTACTTTTCTGTACCAATCAGAACAGTAGCCTAGGATTAAACCACTTGCATATAGAACAGTTTTCACACTGCTATTTATTGGGGAAATGTTTCTCAGTAATGCTACAGAAGACAATGAGTATATGCTGCATATTTCACTATTCCTACTGCCAGCTTTCTCTGAGCAGATCTGAAGGCACTTTGTCTGATTGCTGGTAATCAGGGCTGATCTGGATTGCACCTAAAAATCCTCATACTGAAATTGCAATCTCCATGCTTTTAAAAAAAATGTTTCAGTCCCATATTGCATTATCCTATGTATGTTATTTGGATTTATTTTAAAAGTGAATGTTTTACTTGCCTTTTGCTCTGCACATATTAAATATGTATTTTCATAGTGATCCAAAGACTTAAACTGTCTCAGCATGATTTTTTTTTCTGATCAGAGGGAAACTCAAAATATCTTTATGAATGGCAAAAATAAAATTATGATTAAACAATGCTATGTATATCTGAACAAATTAGTTTTGGTTTTTATTTATTGGATTTTATTTTTAATTTCAGTATAAAATATTAGGAAAGTCCTTAGGTGTTGAATATTGTTGCCAACTTATACATCAAAAATATTCTACAATGCCTATATATTACATGGCAAAATCATTTCATATTCATAACTATAGCACTTAGACTTATATACCATCCATAGTGCTTTACAGCATTCTCTGAATGATGTACAAAGTCACCATATTTTCCCTAACAATCTGGATCCTCATTTTACCAATCTTGGAAGGATGGAATGGAAGGCTGAGTCAACTTTGAGCTCCATCAGGATCGAATTCCAGGATATGGGCATAGTTTGCCTGCAATTCTACATTCTAACCATTGCATCCTCATTAAATCATATACCTGTTTGTACATTCCACATTCATTTTCCTTTTCAGGTTTTTTAATGTTGGCATTATTGTATGTTGATGTGTGGCACTAAACCAGTCCTTTCATGTGATCTCTTTGATAATATAGAAATGAAATACTATTAAAAGGCTATCTAAGACAGATGGATTTCATGCTTTTTGCTACAGGAAGGTCTGTTTGGTTCAAGATTAAAGTTTAAAATGTACACACAGAAATCCCTCTGTAAGAAGAGAGAGTAAGGCTAGCTGTTTTTGACTGAAAGCTTTAAAAATGATATAAAGCATTATATTGGAAGAAATTATCATAATTGTCTATTAAAAGCCATAATTTCTATTTGAAATGTTTCAATGCAATAGAATTATATAAAATTCTCCATCTTATATAAGGTTCTGTTTTTAGGGGATTGGATGCATGTGATTAATTGTGTTTTGGTTGTCATGGTTAATTCAAATCTTTTCAAAATGCAAAGAATTAATCAGGTGAACCCTATTCATTCATATTCAGATGTGCTTTTGTCTGAAATCAGATCTGTAAAATAGATTTTAACCTACAGATTGTCAAACAATGCTAATTGATTATATGTTCATATTGATTTATTAGCAATCATTATGGTAACAAAAGCCACTTTGGTATAGTCAGGCTAGAACCTAAGAATCTAAGTCCTAATCTCATGTTGACCACAAAGCCAGCTGGGTGACCTTGGGCCAGTTACTTTCTCTCAGTCCTAGGAAGGAGACAATGGTAAGACTCTTCTGAAAAAAGTCTTGCCAAGAAAACTACATGAGATTGTCCATGCAATCTCTGAGAAGGAGACATGACTGAAACAGAAGAAGAAAAATGATAACAGTCTTAAGATTTTGGATTTTGTTGTAGAACAGTGTTCAATTCTAATTGTAGAACTTTTGACTTTTCCCCTTTGAACAGCAAACTCAAACCATAGATGATAAATTATGCCTATGATTTTTTTTCTTATTTTCAAATACAGTAGTTTTGCCATGAAATATTAATGGCAACTTCTTATATTTCTTGGGATCCAGATTCAGTATGGATAGGGCTAAAATATATCTTGAATATCTTATATTGAATTTCAGAAATGTTTTCATCACATCTCCATTTATTAAACAATTTTCATTAAAGTCTGTTTGATCTATCATGTATTGAAAATTGAACTCTCAATGTAAAGAAATAATAAATACATACCAATTTCATCTTTTCAGATTTAGTCAAACTAACTGCATTAACACAAGATAACAGTTTTTCCCCACTAGCATTTTTTTAAATTGTTGGAATATTTTTAGATTTATGTTTCTGTGGAATTTGCAACCTTTATTTTTCCAGTACAAATGTTGACTTTTTTTGTGTGTATTACATTTTTTTTCTTTTGAAATTTCCGGATCGTTTTCTTTAAATTTTGGGGAATTTGCTTTTTTCAAACTATCTTTTTTCCCTTTATTCTCCTGCTCCCTCTGAACCTAGGAGCCAACACAAAGAAAAGCACAGATGATATAACCAGTACTGATCGTGGGGAAGATGAAGGTATTTTTGTTGTTGTTTTTTCCCCCAAAAAACTCAGTCCTGATATGCATGAATATAAAATTTTCCCCTTCTTTATTTAATCACCCACATTTTGGCGTGGTGTTTTATTTTTGTCCTATCTAAAATCCACCTTCCTTTTTTTTTTAAAATACAAATTAGCATTTAGATTACTGCAATTCCTATTTGAGATAAGAGTTCAAATTATCTGTAATATCAGTGGAGTGACATAAACGTTATTTACAATCAAATGCTTATTCCAATTCCCAACTTTTAAGTGGGAAGAAAAGAAATGGAACTGAAACCTTGCATGTTCTGTATAGTTTCTTTTTCTTTTCTCTTTTAGTAGCTTGTAAATTCACCTTCACATTATTTTTCTTCTCTTTCCCTTATACTGGATGCAATTACACTTCCCTTGGGTTTCTTTTTTTCTTTTTTTTCTTATCTTCAATATGTAACAAGTCAAGGAAATTCAGTGATGCTTTCTAACTTGCTTTGTTTTATTTTTTTGAAGCTTCCTTCTTTTGCATGTAATTGAGACAAAATTGCCTCCACCACTTATTCCCACATTTCTCTTGAAAAGCTATTGAGTTTATACAATAGTCAACAAATTATACCTGTCCTATTTGGAATTCTATCACTTGCATGTTATTGTAAAATTGCAAGGAAACCTATTTCTGTAAATGTTTTAATAGAATCTGTGGGATGTTATGAGTACAGCTGCTCAGGCAGCATCAGCCATGACAAACTGGTAGGTATATATATTTATTTTTAGGGATATTCTTTAAATTACTTTATAATGATCAAATGCAAGGGAATTGGAACTTTCCTATGGATTTAGTTAATTCTTGCAGAGGACTATATTGTAGTATGCAAAAATGTCTTTCTCTCACTAAAATAAGTGAGAAAGTTGTATACATTATAGGAGGCTAGTTTTATTTTATTTTTACCTACATAGTTTTTCAAATTCAGCCAGAACCTTTTTAAAATAAATGTCTTTGATATATTGTGATGGTTTTACAGACTTAAAATAAACACAGCCAACATTACATTTCATGATAAAAGTTTGCACTAAATAGCGAACTGTTATCATGAAATGTTTTCTATCTACAGTTACCTTTCCATGGGGTGATATGTTGGGATATGAAGCCTGTATAGGATCCATGTGAAATTAAGATTGAAATTTGAGCCATAAATATGAAATTTTAGGAATTGTGTACTTTAGACAGCTTCTCTTGTTATGGTCTTGTTTTAGGATTATCACCTGATTTTTCTTTAATTTTCATATCTGATACATTCTACACCTATTTATCAATTTGTCTTTCTGTTCAATTCCATTCAGAAATATGTATAGTATGGTGGGATCGCTTCTTAATATCCTGCTTCTGATGATACAGAGTAATTTATTTATTTTTTTAGAAATGTAGCTGCTGAAATATCTGCTTCTTGGGTAATGTAACTGTTATCTTATTTTCCTTGCAGTCCAGCTATTTCCAAATAATGAAACTAGGTGTTTATTCTATATTCAAATATAGGTTTATGGAATCCCAGGGACAATTTAATTATAGTTATAAGATTACTTCACTTCCCACTGAAAATTCTTGCATGAATATAATAACAACATATTACAATATGTGATATTTCAAAAAAATATTTCTAAAAAAAATATTCTTTTTTATTTCAATCTATAGCTAAGTAAACAGATCTGAACTATTAACTGATAACATATTGTCCAGACAAATACATCTTTGTTCCTTTTGATTGTGATCCAAATTTACTTCTAGTTAATAAATTCATTAATTGTAAAAGCAACTAAGTCTTCAAAGAAATATCAAACCAGCAAAGCCAGTCTTTGCAATGCTTAGTAATCTGTTGTATGGTTATTTGGAACAGACTGTGAAATGTGTCTTGATCTTGATTTATTATGCTACTCTATATAGCATAATATAGTCATTCAAACCAATGGCAGTACCCTTTGAATGATACCAGGGCTTGCTTGAACTAGCACGCCTGGTACATTGAGTGAAAATAATGGTCAAGAATATGTAAGACAAATTGTTCTGTAAAGGCAATTCAGGGAATAAGTGCTGTTTAAATTGGCATTGATAAATTGGTACAAGTCATTTTGCTGACTACCTGAAACTTAACAATATATTAATTGTCAATGGTAGTAGAAATGGAAATGCTAAGCAGGGTTGGATATGATTAGTTGTTGGATGTAGGATTAGCAGTAAAGTAGAGTTAGAAGTTGAAAATAATATTCTAAAAGAAGGCAATGGCAAAACATATTTATTACACAATGCATCTAGTGCTGAACTTTTCTGCATTTTAGTAGCTTATGTTACATGGACAAACAATATGCTTTGAAAGAAGGAATCTTTGAAAGAAGGAATCTGTATCTGTCAAAAAACATTATTCTGCCTATATTTTTTATACTTTGAATATTAATTTATGGTGAGAGAGATAATAAGAATGTCAGTTGGTTGTGTTCAAACATTATTTCATGAATTGCAGAAAATATGTTTCATGAGCTAACTGAATATTGGAAATGAATATTGCACTGTGGATTTTCTAACAGCAGTTTTAAATCTATTTTTATGTTTGCAATATATATTTTACATATTTGAGTATTGGGAATATTCTATTACCTTTTCATTCCTAGAATCAACTATATTCTGTATAAATTATATTTTAGATATTTTTTTCAAAGTTATTCTAGAAATCATATTTGTTTATGTTATTGGTTATAAATGAAGAGAAGTAGAGGTGATCATATAAGAAATACAGCTGAAATGAGAAAATATGCAAAATAACTAATTAGCTCTTTCGGGTGAAAAATAACTATGATTTTTTTAATTTAATACTTGTATTACTTTCTTGTGTTTTCCTCACTTGTATTCTTTTCAGATATACACGATCAGAACAGCAAGAAACCAGTGATGGTCTATATTCATGGTGGATCATATATGGAAGGTACAGGGAATATAGTTGATGGCAGCATACTGGCAAGCTACGGAAATGTCATTGTTGTAACCATCAACTACAGGCTAGGGGTTCTAGGTAAGTGATTGTTTTTCCCCTTATTCCTTTTTCCCCAGCAACTTTTCTCTCTTTCTCTCATTAAACATCATTAGTTCCTGATTTCTTTTATACTTAACATAACTGGGTTTTTTTTCTGATACTAAAAAAAAAGGCCTTTGGCTATTCATTCAGCAATGAGCCTCACTGGATTCCATGAGACTTTTTTTCAAGTATCTGCCTATATACAATCTTAAACCATTGAACCCATTTGATGTATTGATTAGGTGTGGGGACTCTTTTTAACCCCAGTTAATGTGGTATGGTAAAGATAATGCTTTGCCATGTTGGAACATTTCGTAGTCTAAGGTTCAAAATTATGACTATATCTTTTTATGACTGCACCACATCATTGTTGTTGTGTTCTAAGGAATAAAGACTTGGTCTATGTTTTGCAAAGTCAACTAGATAATCTTGTTGTTGTTGGAACCCAGTTTTGCTCAACTTCTTTCTCTCTAATTTTCTACTTCACTTCCATAATTCCAAGCTACAATGGCTCAAGAAGTTGATAGCAAAACATTTTAAGGAATTGTGAAAGGGTAATATAGCTTCCTTGTGACTTTTTTTTTTCTAAAGTGCAAAAAATTGATTCATGAAACCAATTCATATTATTGAGAATATTCTCTTTTTGTGGCTGTTTCTTATGGTGCGGAACTCACAAGCTATGTGGTGTAATGAAGGTTATCTTGACTTATGACCATTCATTTACCAATCATTTGAAGTTACAATGGCACTTAAAAAATGACTTGCAACTAGTCCTCACATTTATGACAGTCAAAGCCATGTGATTGCAGTTCGGACACTTGGCAATCAGCATGTATTTATGATGGTTGTAGTGTCCCAGGGCCAAATTATTGCTTATTGAGACCTCCCAGACAACTTTCAACTATCAATATCTATTAGGAAATCAACAGGAAAGTTAAAAATGGCAATAATGTGATGTCTTGCTTAATGACCATGATGATTTACTTAACTACCATAAAGAAAAAGGTGTAAAATCAGGTGGTTTCACTTAATAATTCCACCACTTAACAACATATGTTCTGTTTCCAATTGTGATCATAAGTGAAACACAATTTATGATATCAATTCAAGATAGCTACAGTAAGTTTTATTGTAACTGAGTGACGTCTATATTTCCTCCTAGTAGAAAGCTTCCTTATATTATAATCCCTCTTTAAAATTCATTCCAATCGCATGCACTAAAAAAAAACTATGCTGGAATACTTTTTCTTTTATTAGTAAATGTGTTAACAGATATAGTTGTATTTGTATTTTGAGCAAAGGGAAGGGAGATAAAATGTAAGATTTACTACTACTAAGAAAAATGCTACAATTGCTAAAAACTTGCTACAATTGAATTATATTTCCAGATTTTAAACACTATGAACAAGTGTACTTGGTAATCCCTGAAGGTCAGCATGATTTACTCACTGGCATTTGAGTGAATTTATGTCTGCTTTTAAGCTATTTAATATTCAAAAATATAAAACAGCCCTGTTAAAACTTGCAAAACATTAGACACTAACTAGTTGCTTCTTGTTAGTATACTGATCAATTTGTAAGAAGATAGATATCTACATGCACAAATTCATACACACATATGTTGTATCAATGTCTCTTTATTTCTTTTCCTGTTTAATAAAAATCACAGAATGATCTGTTTCTTTCATTTAGCTGAAACACCTTTTCCACTAGCATATGACTAAGATCATATATATAAATAAATATATTCCAACTTCTGTTATGAGTTTTTCTGTGTGTGAGACACCAGTTATGATTTTATTTTCAATGAAATTCCACCCAAAAGAAATATATTCAGTATATTGCAAATGCGCACATGATGTCACATATTATTTTATGGATATGATAAAATTTGGATTTAATCCATGTTTTCTACAACTAGTTTTCTGATGTGACAAAATAATATCACGGTGACTGTATATCTCTTTACTGTTACGAATCTTGAACTATTCAAATGCCAAGAACACCTATACACAAAACAATTAATATTTTGATTTCATTGTCTGAATTTTAATACTAAGTGACTGAGACAATTCTCAGAATTGGAATGGTAGGAAAATATTTGTTAATACTGCGTTTCTCACAAAATAAGGCCGGGCCTGATTTTTATTTTTTATTTTTTGATTAATTTCTTCTTTAATTAATAATTTTCAAACAGTCAGAAAACACACTGAAGTTATTGTGAATATCTAGATTTCATCATACTCAACTCATCAATCTATATTTTCTGCTTCTCTGTTTTTTTCTACAATAACAAAAATCCATTGAAAAATAATAGATGAAATAACTGCAGTGTGTTTCTGACTGGCAGCATTAGCCATTTTTTTTAAAAGGATCAACCAGGCATGTAATAGGAATGAATTATATTTGAATTATAAAAACAATTTAATTTTTTTACATGCCTAAATAGGAGATGAGCAATTCTGTCACTAGATCAGGGACAGATTAGTAGTTCAAGACTCTTGAATGACTTTGATCCATGCACTATTCTATCTTACTTTTTGCTTGACAATTATTAATTAAAGAAGAATGCAGTATCCCCCCCCCCCCTTTGGAGGAAAGGTAGAATAAAATGCAAATAAATATTGGGCTTGCGATTATTTGGACTCTGGGGAAAAGTAACACATATGCAAACCCTCCCTTCCTTTGTCTATGAATATTGTAATATTTAAGTTATTTGAATGTCCTGGAATATCTAGGAATGGGGAATATAAGAGATGTGTATGATCTTATTCTATGGGCAAACTACAGGAACAGAGCAAGGTAGGTACCGTATTTATGCAAACCATGCCAGAAACTACAATGTCTGTGCAGAAGCCAAATCTATATTTGTGGATTACCCTCACCCTTGTACTGTCTGAAAAAGAGATGCCAAAATACCCCACCAAGCATACAAGGGAGAGCTAAAGCTGGACTCAACCACCTATCAGTGGTTGGGCTGTAACCCAACCACTTTTGAGGTCTGACCACTTTTGCATTGAGAAGAAAGTGGGAGAAAGGCGGGCTGTTTAGCTCTCAGTTTTATGGACAGCAATTTCCATGTTCCCCCTCGAAGCATACCTTCCCCTTCGAAGATGCTAGTGGGTGGCAAGGGGCACAAAGATCCCCCCAGCCTCCCTTTGAAACCAGTTGAGCAACTGAGGGGACTGGAGTTCCCTTAGTTGGGATCCTAAGCAGAGGGGCCCGGAACTGCCCATTGCAGGTGATTGGTGGAATCAGTTTCTTTAGCAACCCTCCTGCGACCCATTCCATCCAAGTGGTTGCAGTGGGAAATCAGGGGTGGGGGGAAATCGGGCTATCTGACGGGACAAAGAAGAGTGGCTGGCTCGGGAAGCAGAAATGCAATGGGAATTTTGAGATAGTCTGATATTTACTCTGACAACAGTATACGGACACGATTGAGTTTGCAGTTGGGAACCCATGCCTCGCCATGAGGCTGCTTCTTTTGGCCAATAGAAGTGGCTGGTGACTCTACCCTCAGGGCGCTTCTATCAGCTGATAGAAGCGGCCTCGTGGCAAGGCCACGAGTATCCTGTTAAGACCTGTTAGGTTAGGAGTATCCTGTGGGTAGCCTCGCCTCGCCACAAGGCTGCTTCTATCGGATGATAGAAGCAGTTGGTGACTCTGCCCTCAGGGAGCTTCTATCGGCCAATAGAAGTGGCCCCGTGGTGAGGCGATTCTGCCCATGGGGCGCTTATATTGGCCGATACAGATGAGTCTGTCCACAGGGTGCTCTAGCCAAGGCTACCTGTGGGGGGCTCCTAAAGGCAAGTTTCCCCCCCTGCTTTTCCCCCCCATTTTTTCACCTTGTATCGTTCAAGCGATATGAGAAATGGTGGGGAACGCATGATTTAAATAGGCCTAAATTTGGGGGGAGGGGCTTAATTTCACCTTATGCCTAGAAAACATGCTGGGCCTTCCTATGGGGGCCGTACTGTTGGAGAAACATGAGACTGAAATTTAGAGATATAACATTAATGTTCATACTGTATTTTGCTACTAAAGTGGGCAGTGTGGTTGTGTTAGTAAAGACTCTCATTTTCAACCCATCCTATATCATACAAGTTATTCTTTATGTAAAGACAAATTCCAGTAGAACAGCAATTAATGGTGGATTCAGTAAACAAATTGCGTAGTCATTAACTATTGTATTTGGACTTGGAACATCTAGATCTAAATCCCCACTTCATCACAAATCTGTGATGTTATATTTTATTGTGTTATTTTTTTATCTCTGTTGTACGTAGAATTCTGTTTCAGAATTCAGGTTGTACAAGAATTTCATATCTCACCCTCACCTCCTAGAGAAAAACTATGATGTAAATGCTATCAATATATGGATTTGTCAATATAATTATGGCTTAGAACCTAGAACATAATTTGTGTCTGAAATATATCATTTAATTGTGTTTATTAAAACACAATTTAATAATTGTACCATTTGATATTTATAAAACTCACATCTAAGTTCTTAAACGCAAAGGTATATTGACATATACTTTCAGATTTTATTTATAACAAGGAGGAAAGTAACAATGTCATAGAAATAGGTGGAAAGGCAGGTCTGACCTGGACTGGGGAATTTTCTGCCATTCTTCCTTGCAAATACTCGTAAGCTCAGTCAGGTTGTATGGTGACCATTGGTGGACAGCCATTTTCAGGTCCCTCCAGAGATGTTCAAACAGGGTTCAAGTTAGAACTCTTGCTGGGCCACTTTAGGACATTCACAGAGTTATTCCTAAGCCACTCCTGTATTATCTTGGCTGTGTGCTTAGGATTATTGTCATGTTGGAAAATGAACCTTTGGCCCAGTCTGAGGTCCTAAGCATTTCAACCCTGACCAGTCTCTCCCAGTCCCTGCTTTTTGGGATGATATTGGGCAGATGATAAGTGGTGCCTGGTTTCCTCTAGATATAATATTTAGAATTGAGGCCAGTTGGTTTCATCAGACCAGACCAGAGAATCTTGTTTCTCACAGTCTGAAGTCTTTCAGGTGCTTTTTTGCAAACTCCAAGCAGGCTTTCATATGTTTTACACTGAGGAAAGGTTTCTGTCTAGCCACTCTGCCATAAAGCTTAGATTGGTGGAGGGTTGTCAAAAGTGAAGGGATCCAAATACTTTCTGAATGCATTGTTCACTATACACTGAACACATTATTCCTGTAAATCCAATCATAACATGTAAGCTGTCTTTAATGTGTGTATCTATGTATTTTATGAAAATGCATCCATGTTCACTAGATACTGAAATTTGCCATTTTTTTTTAAAGCAGCTTTTGAAAACACATTATGAAAACACAAATGAAAACACATTATGAAAACACAAATGTATTATTAATATATTTGAAAACACATTATCCTGTCATCTTCATTTCCTTAACTCTTCCTCTTGTAATGCTTTTAAAGCTTCACATCCATCTTCATTCTTTTTGTCTAGACATTCTTTAATTGTGTTTTCAAAATGTCTAAGAAATTGTGCTTCATATATGATTGATGGAGAAAAATATCTTTATCTTCTCTACATTTTTCTGTACTATTTTCTCAGGCCAGCTTTTTGAGGGATCATAAATACTAAATGCTCTAAACTATAACTGTATTATGAGACTTGTAGAGGGAGCTGATTATCTGTCATATACTAAGCTATTGCACTGAGATGACTTACATTGTACAACCAGTCCTCAGACTGTTTGAGAAGCTTAGACAGCTGAACTACTGATGAAGTCTGAGGTCCTACTAAGAAATCTTTTATTTCCTTGTTATGCTAGAAATCAAGACCATATTAAAACATCAATGCAGGTGATGTACATTAAAGATACCAATAAAGCACTAAGTTGAAATTCAATGCAGATTTGCACAACTACAGTATAAATTCTTATCAGTGTGAATATCAAGGCTTACTCAAGTTCATGTGGAATGCAAACTAATTCATATTAATTATTATAAAATAAGTTGGAAAATAGCTTCCAGGATTCATTATTATTTAAGATTTTTATATATTTAGAGAAATCCATGCTGTCATTTTATCCCAGTGCAAAGGTAGTCCACTAAATGTTTCCTAAATACGTTTGAATGTCTTTGCTATGTGTCTGAGCTGTACAGCTTACACAGGCTCAAGATGTCTTAAATTGACATAATGTGAATTGATGTTTTCTTTAATATTCCAAATCAAGATACTATGTACAGAAATTGTACTCATAGTAATATGCATCAAGGAAGTGGTGTAAAATAATGAGTTTGTGCTGGCAGTCTTGGGAATTTAATTTGTTCTGCCAGATTCCTTTAGAACCATCTCCTTTAGTCTCGCCCTGGTCTACTTGCCTAACTTGAGCTTCTTTTGGCTGAAAAGAAGATCAGAACTCTGTCTCCTGCAACCATTTTTAATAGGTTGGTCAACTGGTTGACCTAGGAAGTTAAGACCTAGGCCTTGAAACTAATTCAAGCATCCCAATTTAACACATTAGTTGAAAATACAGCTTGAAAAAATTCAGCTTTTAAATTTCTGAAGTCTATTTAAGGAATTATTTCCCTACTCCCACAAATGCCTGGGTTTCTTGTTTCCTCTTCTTATGTTAATTAAGTATGTTATTAGGTAGTTTATAGCTCCCCCACTGTTCCCTACAGCTATATTCCTTTCTCAATTTTCAGCTCTCCAGCAGCACTTTCCATCACTTGCATTTTATAGAAACAAATTATGAACAACCAGTAGATAGCAGCTAAAAGATATAACACTCTCCTCCAGCTATTTGATGCCAGCCAGGATTGTTATATCGAACTGTCAATTGGTTGATCTATAATTTAATGATTATTATGATAATGATACTAAATCGGTCAATTATGAAATGGGAAAGAAAAAAAAATAAAGATAATAACCAAAGTGCAAATATGAACTAGAAATTACTTGGTTAAACTCAAATATCTGTTAAATCTGAATGTATGTTATGCACATTATTTTATTTCTTTGTTTAATGATAAAAGTGAATTGATTTATGTAAGTCAAATGCCATGAATGGACACAAATGATGAAAAAAAGAGCATTGCTGAGCAGGGCCTACTTTTAACCTTTACATCAGAAATATTGATCTCCAATAATGCTATACTTCAACTTATATGGATTGTTTTCCATTAGGACCTTTAATAACATGAAGGTGGTTATGCTGGGTTTCTGAACAATTTAATTAAAAGCCAAGTCATGCTGTGTTTTTTCAGATCTGTCTTCTCTGTTTTGGTCATTTACAGAGTATGCCATACATACCCACTTATCAACTCTACTCCTGCAGAGCTAAACTGTTATATCACTAAATCATGTAAAATTATTCTGCAGTGTCTCTTATATGGAACACCTAAGATGTATAACTCCTAGTCTTAATCAGTTCTTTGACTGGCATCTAATTTTCCTGATGTTAACAGAAACATAGTTTTTATTGAAATCAAATTCATTAGCACAGATTCATAAAAGCATGTTGCATAGTTAATTTGCTGCCCCCACACACTATATTTTGCACTTTGTTTCATCTTTAATTAAAATTATGTACTACAATTATGTAGTTTGGTAATTTTATTGATTGGGGAAGAGCATACACCCTATTTAACAAATACAGTTTCTTTGTAAGTCTCTTTTGTCCAACAAGCATAAATCTATGCCCAATGCAAATCCTGCCCTGCCCAGGTAGCACTCCAGTGGGCTTTGGGTGGTGGCAGGAGAGGACATAAAGGGGGGATGCACAAGAGGGTGGGGCGAAGTTAATTTTCTGGAGTGCTGCATATGCACACATATGCGGTATTCAGGAAGCTCTTCCGTTCCTGTTGTCTCCCAATTTCTTTTCCTGCCTTTTCTCACTGTTGCCCAGGGTTCATGGGATATGTCAGGTTTTGCTGAAATGGTGTGTGTGTGTGTGTGTGTGTGTGTGAGAGAGAGAGAGAGAGAGAGAGAGGGAGAGAGAGAGAGAAGTGAAGTGTGTTTTACCTATCAACAGGTTCAGCCTAGAGCAGCGGTCCCCAAACTTGGCAACTTTAAGACTTGTGGAGACCTCTGGCCAGGCCCTAGAGGGACCCAGGGTTTAGGATAGAGTGACCGAATTTCACATATGCATTTTGTCAATATAAAACAAACCTGTCCACCATATCTCGTCTTCTTCATGTGAACAAATTTGTTCACATCAGTAAAAGTTTGGAATTTGAAATTATTAGAGTCTGCATGTAGGTTTGCGTTTTCCTAGAAAGCTTTAACCAAATTGAAAATTTAGGAACAGAGCAGAATTATCTAAAATATGAAATCCTAACCCCACCCCTAAACCATTTTTTTTATAGTTTGGACGATATCAGGCTCCCAAGGACATCACTAAAATTAGTTATAAAGGCTTGAACTACAAATGCATTGTTTATTTTTGTCCTTTTTTTCCAGTAGTTTGGTAGTTGTGAAATCCTATGTTCCTCATAATTGATTGATGCATGAATCAGAAGATTGCGCTATTAAAACATTGCCTTTTCCCTAGGTATACTATTTTTAGAAAAACAAGCACTTTAAATTTTCTGGAAACTTTTTGGCTTTTATGAATAAAACAAAAAGGAAACTCTATTCTATTTTTTAAGTTTGACAGAATCAGATCAATGTGCTATTTTGAGAAATTGTGAAGAAGAGGTAAGTGACATGTCTACAAAGATTTTTAAAAATAGCTTATGGTAAAAAAAGAATTGATATGTTGATTAACTAGTTTAACTTCCTGTTCTCAGTGCTCTTAATTGTGCTATTACATTTGTGCTGTTACAATGAGAAATTGTGTTTTGATTCCAATATAAATAGTCTTTAAACTATGAAAAAAACTCTACAGAAAAGAATGCTGATTGATTTTTCTATTTAATGCTATGTGCTATTGATAAAACAACATAATTTAAAATAGTAAGATCAGTAAAAAAAATGCAGTATTTGTTCTCATGGTGTAATTCACCAAATGTAAGATCTAATCAGCTTTCTAGAAGTAAAAAACTTATTGAAGTTTTATGGAATGAATTTTCTTTATAAAAGTGCAAGATCAGCTTCAATTAGAAAGCATTCATATAATATACATGATGATATGTTTTTACTGAATATTGTGCATTAAAATAATATATCCTGCATATTATCAATCATTTCATATTGCTTCAATGTATATAATAAAAAACATTCAGAGTATAGGAAGAATTAAAAATTCATAAATTAATACTCATTTAATCAGGACATTAAGTATAAAATGAGATAGTTTCCAATAGACATTGAAAAAAATAACACTAATCATAAGGGGAAGGTATTCCATATAGTAAAATTATTACTGTAGTTAAAATCAGTCATTACCAATTCATTAAATGAAATTCTTCAGAATGTAATGGTACTAGTCAAATATGTTTTGATAACCATAACAATCTAATAGACGTATAGTATAAATGGGACAATATTTCTCATTAGTCTTTCTTGATTGTTTATGGATATATGTGTCAACATGATAAACATAGTTTGGTACAAATTAGCTTATGCAGTTCCTTGAGTCCAACTATATGACCTATGGCCTATCAACATTCATGCTATTTCATTAATTCCAATATAAAGAAAAGCCTGTTGAGAACTTTAAAGTCTACATTAGTCAAATTTTAAGGATATGATATTGAGGTTATTTATAATTTATCTAATTAACATAATGCAATCTAATGTATCATTTATCTCAAAAAGCATACAAACCAAAATTAACTTTAATATTCTCATGAAAGTTTGATCAGAGTTTCTATCAATTGTATGGATGCACTCCTAAAGTCATTAGTTTGTAAGGGTTTGTTCAATAAGAGTACAGTTCCCACTTTGACAAGTAAATTGCTTTTACCCAGAAATGAAAAGACTAACTTGCAGGCATATTGGAATTCAGACTCAGCCTGTTCTCATTTACATCATTTTGTGCAAACATGGGATCAAGAGGTGACATAGAAATTGCATTATGATAATTCCCAAAAGAGTCATACAAATGTTTCATGCTTTGGAAACCAAATTGTACTCGGCGGCAATCTTCATTACAGCTGCCAACATTTTGGGGTGAAAATGAATCTCCAGTTTAATATTTGTGGAGAGAGAGAATTGATAAAGCCAGTGTACCCATTGAAGCCAGTCCATTAAAAGTCATGCTTGAGTATGATGACAAGCTAGTCATAATGGTTAACCATCTTAGTGACATCTTAGTTCACTTTATTCTTTGCAGAAAATATTTGTTTATTTTCTTATTAGTTTTAATTCTTATTATTGTACCAGAATAGTGCATTAAAAAAATCAATATGAGAAGTGCACATATTAGATATATGTAGCCTGTATGTGTTATTGATTGCATTAGAAATATGTGGTTTTTCTAAATGCAATTTTAAAATGTATAGTTTCAGGATTAGTCTTGTCTTTTATTTCTATTTTTATTACAATATTTTTCAGAATGATTTAATATACAATTAGTTAACTTAAAAAGAATTAACATTTAACTTCACTGTTAAATCAGGCAGTCTATGGATGTACACATATTTGTTTTTTTAGTTGCAGAAAAATCTTATTATTGGAAGTAACTCCTGAATAGGAGATGAAGAAATGTGCCATACTAAGGAGACTGACATACCTGGCATAAATAAAGATTCTTCAACTCTAATATTGAAGAATATAAATATCAGCATAAATGTTCTGGAGTCTGTGACAATGACAGATATTTTTTTTAGAGTTATAGTTTGATGAGGACAATGTCAGATGACGGATTAATTTCTGCTTTCCACTAATATATTCAAGTAGTTTTTTTGAGTGAATGGGACATATAGCATTTGGGATTTCATTTTCAAATTGAATAAGCAAAGAACTAATAAATGTATTTGCTTAGTTGATTTTTGAGATTTTGAACATTTGCCTATTTAAAGATCACAGCACCATAAATTATATACCCCATTATTACATAACTCATAACCCATAATAATTTCAATACAGTAGGGTCATTAATCTTCTTACATTATTAATCAAGTCCTTAGGATTCTCAAAACCAAATGTCAATAATTCCTACATCTTTTGATTTTCATTTAATATGGTCCCAAGAGGCAATTACGTAGCTTTTTGTCTTTCCCTGAAGGTTGCAACAATGAGGATTAACTAAATCAATATTTTTAAATAAGCCAAATTGAATAATTGAAACATCTCAGGACAATTTGTTACAGCTACTGAAAATAAATGAAAAGCGAGACTAAGAAAAATTATCTTTCCCATCTGGATATCTTCAGAGAAAAGGAAATTATTTTTCAACCAAATTATGATTATTTTTTCTTTGGCTCAACCCTGGAGATGTTTGGCCAATAAATGTTCACAATTATAATGATGAAAGGTGATATAATTTAGATCGCAAAACTATAATTACTACATTTTGTCATCCTATATCTAATAAGGCAGGAAGCTAATTTGAAAGCCACTTTAAGTCTACTGGTAGTACAGTAGTTTTTAAGTCTAGAAACCAGGAGGCTTGTGAGACTCAAAACCAGCCTTAGCCATGAAAGCCAGCTGGGTGACTTTATGCTAGTCACTCTTTATCAGCACAATCCACCTCACAGAGTTGTTGTTCTGGGGAAAATAGAAAAAAGGAAAATGTTGGATATGTTCACTGCCTTGAATTATTTGTGTGTCTGTATCTCTTCTGTGTGTCTCTGTGTGTTAGACAAAAAACCAGTACAGATGAGTAGACAACTATGTTGCCTGTTCATTAATGACCTCATACAGAAACTTTCCAAAGAGAAAAAAAGAAAGGCATGCAACTATTCTAAAATAGTTGAATTTTTCAGTCCTTCCCATACTTACTCATATCTGCCATTTTGGTGGAAAATAGAACATGTCTTTTCATTATATACTGTCCAGAATCATATACTGTGACATGGGCAGCTGTATATTTATAAAAACAAAAACCCCAAACATTCTTCTGACTACTCCTTTACTTTGTTATTCATATTTGAAAATTAAGTTGAAAAGATTGTTATCCTGAAAAAAAGGACATAAATAATTGATATGAAAAAGGAAGTAACTCATCTAATGATATTTCCCTAGATTCAGAAGAAAAGGCAATCCCTTTGAATCATAACTTTCAGTCAAATTATGAAGTTTGGAGTTTTTGGTCTTCTCTGAGCTTGGTTATATACTTAGAGATGTTTCATTACACAACTAGGTAACATCGTCATGATAAATTTGTAATGAAACATCTCAGTGGTGGGATTAAAAAAAAATTATTACCGGTTCTGTGGGCATGGCTTGGTGGGTGTGGTAGGGGAAGGATTCTGTAAAATCTCCAGTCAGAGGTGGGTATTTGCCGGTTCTCTGAACTACTCAAACAGAACAATCAGAACTTGCTGAAAACAACCTCTGAAACATTAGCAAGCAAATGACCAAGTTCAGAGTGTATCAAGAATTTCACAATTCAACCCTGAGCTACATACACTTTCTTCTATTGGAATGCTAAATCTTAGAATGCTTCTATTCTAAATAACAGAAGCCACCATGCCTTTTCCTCCATTCCATTTCCAAGATATTCTGATTCTTCCTGTATGCTCTTTCAGCAAACTAAGTTTAGTCCTTATCTAAAGTAGTAGTTTTCTCATTGCATATGTGTGTGGCGTACATGTATGAGTTCACACTACGAAGAAAATTTAACATATTTTGACCATATATTTTGTCTAGCTCTTTACTTTCTGAAAAAGTTGTTTTACATATTTCTTTATACACACACACACACATATATATATATATATATATATGTTTTTTTTAAGTTTTCACGGGTACTTACATGTGAGCTGTTCAGCTTCCTTCGGGTATTATCCCACGTCATTGTAGTGCTTTTAAAGTTGTTGCAACGTTTCAGCAGAATCT
>BHFT01043363.1:0-43734 GCA_004320025.1 Laticauda laticaudata | reverse complement strand
CCACAGAATCAAATCAAGAGAAGCCATAAGAGATTGAAATAAGACCTGACAGCATGAATAGAAGAGATGATTCCAGCAGACTGTCAAATCATTTGGAAGCCTGCACTCTCAAATAGAAAATCTCCACACCACAAAACAGACAAACACCTTGAGCACAGACAGACTCCCTCTGATGCTCCAGCTTTTAAAGTTGTAAGCAACGTTTCAGCAGAATCTCATTTGCCCATCATCAGGCTCAGAATTGAGGTTCGCTGAAGTTCTGCACTGAGTTTCGACAACTCAATACAGAACCTGACGATGACAGATAGGACCTGCCGGAAACGCCACCAACAACTACAAAAAGTACAACTCCAATTTTGGAGTTGTGGCGGCATTCGGGGGCCAGCTTGTCCCAATCTGCCGTTCGTCAGGCTTCTGTATTTGAGTTCATCAGAAAAACTCAGTGCAAGAACTCAGACGAACTCAATACAAAAGCCTGATGATGGGCAATGAGATTCTGCTAAACGTTGCTACCAACTTAACAGAACTTTACAATGACGTGGGATAATACCAAGAAAGGAAGCTAAAACAAGCACCAAATGTAAGTACCCCGAGAGCTAAACACACACACAGGCAGAATCTGAAACACACACACACCAAACACCACCACCACACACATACACACACCACCACACACATATATATATGTGGGTTGTATATATATATATATATATAATATATATATATATATATATATATAATATTATATATATATATTATATATATATATATATTATTTGCTGTTTCAAGCTTTCGGGTATTATCCCACTTAGTTGTGCTTCATTGTAGTGCTTTAAAGTTGTAGCAAACGTTTCAGTCAGAATCTCATCTGCATTTTCATCAGGCTTCGTATGGAGTTTTTTATGGGTCAGTTCTCACAGCCATTGGTTTTAAATTAGGCTAGCCTATTGTTGTTGGCAGGATAGTTTTTTGCTACAGTCCTGATTGGTTGGGAGTCTTGTCTGTGTTTGTGGGCCTTGGAGTTTGTTTTGATGGTGTTTCTGCGTTTCTTCTGTCTGTTTTGTGGCTTTTGACTGGCTGGCAACACCTCTGTTCCTTGATTGGAGGATTTAGTGCAGCTTGCTTCGCGTGAAAAGGACGCTATTAATTCTATCAGGAGCGAGGTTTCATCTGGGTGGCCCTAGTGGGTTGTGTTTGAGTGGAGATCAGAGGGGTCTGTTGTGCTCAGGTGTTGCCTGGCTTGTATGGTGTGGAGATCTTTCTATTTGAGAGTGCAGGCTTTCCCAAATGAAATTGGACAGTTCGGGTGGAAATCAGCTCCTCTATTCCATGCTTTTCAGTCTTTTCCAATCACTATTGGACTTCTCTGATGATTCTTGTGCGCTGGGGTTTTTCTATAAAGTGCGCTAGGGTTTTAGGGCCATTGAAGTTGATGTTGTGACCTGTGGTTTTTCATGTGTTGAAAATAAGTGAAGAGGTGTGTTCCAAGCTTTTTACTGCATTTTTGTGTCATCCAGTGGTACTTGATTCTTTCTCTTGGTCTGGTCCAATGTATTGTGGCTGGGCATGATGCACAGGAAACTTCGGATATGCCTTGGTTTCCAGGTTCAATTTTGTCTTTGGGGTTTTAAGAATTCTGCTATTTTTTTGTTCTGTTTGAAGGCAGTCTTGATTGTTGATTGGCCTGTGTTAAGTATCTTACTGATTTTGCTGTGGTACCTCTTATGTTAGGGCAGGACAGCTTTTCATTTGTCTGTTGATCTTCTAGGTCTCTGTTATGTCTTGTGTGTTTTTGTGATCAAGCTGGTATTATTTTGTTTTTTGTGGAAAGCCCATTGGCTTCAATTACTTTAGTCAGGGCATAGTTCAGTCTTATATGTGGCTTTTTCTGCCAGGCGTTTGGTCTGGTAATTAGTGTTTTGGCCACGGAATTATCCTGTGCTTGGATGGGGTGGATGGGCGTTGAGGGTACGGTTGGTGTGTGTTTTCTTCTGGTATATGTGGTCCTAGTGTGCCATCTGTTCTTTTTGTAGATTAAAGTACACTAGGAATGGTAGTTGTTTTGTTTTATTTCCGTTTCCATGTGAGAGCTATGCCTTTCTTTGTGTATTTTTGGAAGTGCTGTGGGTATACTTTGGGGCAATCTAGAAGATTTTTGCTCTTGGGATGATGGTATAGTGATGGATTTCTTTTGCTTAGTTGCTGGTCTATAATTTTCTTGCACTACACCAAAAAAACAAAAAACCCATGAATTGAAGAGCAAAATCCACCCTCTAATTGGATTAAAAAGATAAAACAACTTTAACAAACTTGGAGAGCTGAAACTGAAACACTTACCAAAAAATAAAAAAAACTCTTTAAAAGAAACTAAAAAGAAATTAAGAACAATGGACAAGAAAAACCCCCAAACAACTCAACAAAAACCACTTGAAACAATGTAGTATATAACGTTTCCAACAGAGAGAACTCACCAAAACAGAAACAGATGTCCTAACCAAAGGCATTCAATTTATGCATAGGCACCCCAAAAAAAAATCCCCCACCGAATCCATCATATGTGCAGTAAATTCCAAAGCCTAACAAATTAAATACAGATGAACATCTAGGAATGGTTAGTTGTTTGTTTATTTCCGTTTCCTATTGGTGGAACTTGATTTGGGTGTGTGTTGTTTAGGATGTTGTTAGGAAATGTTTAGGTTTTCTTTTTCCATGGGGCCAAATGACAAATGTGTCATCGATGTATCTTAGCCATAGTTTGGGTTTGTCGTGGCATTTAGTCAGGCTCTGATTTCGGAATTCTTCCATGAACAGGTTTGCAATGATGGGTACCATGGTATTCCCATAGGGGCTCCTTCAATTTGCTTTGTAATCTTTGTCCTTTGTTAATATGAAATTGTGTTGGTTAGCAGTTTTCTGTTAGTTCTATGAGGTCTTTAGCTGGTTGGATATTTATTTTGAATGATTTCAAGAGTTTCTTTTATTGGACTGAGGAATAGTGAAACCACTCGTCGAAACTTACAAGCAGAATCTTCTTTTCCACGTGTTAGAATCTTTGATCATTCTAAGAATGGTATGAGTTTGTAACATATGAAAGCTGCGTTTCAAGCATGGGGCTTCAGTTGTTTTGCCTAAGTATTGTAGCTAGTTTTGTAATGGTGCTCCTATTGGAGCTGATTATGGGTCTAGGGGTATGCCTTCTTTGGTATTTTTGGAAGGCCGTATTAAATTTGCGGCATCTAGAAGATTTTCTCTTGGATTGAATCGTCTGTTTTGATTTCTTTGCTTATGTGCTGGTTATAATTTTCTTCTTGGTTAATTTTTCCGGAAATGTGGTTGGGGTCGTGTGTTTATAGGTTGCTATGTGGAGTTCTTGGAGTAGGTCTGTCAATTTTGTTCATAGTTTTTTCTGTCCATTACTTACTTGGCATTTCCTTTGTCGTGGAATATTATTATGCTGTATCATTTTTCCAGGGTTTTATGCTCTGAAATTCATCTTTTGCAAAATTATTTTTTGGGTGGTTTCTTGTGCATAAAGAATGTGAGTAATCTGTGTCTTATTCTGTCAGCTTCAATCTGTATTTTTAATTTGGTTAGGCTGGATTGTACTGCACATATGCATGATTCTGTTGGGATCTTTTGGTTCTATGGCATAAATTGAATGCCTTTTGGATAGGACATCTGTTTCTTGTTTGTTGAGTTCTCTGTGGAAAAACGTTGTAACTTAAATTGTTTCAGGTGTGGTGGGTGGTGGTTTTTTGTTCATTTTCTATTTTTTTTAGTTCTTTGAGATTTTGCATTTTTGTAATGCTTCAGTTTCACTCTCCAAATTGGTAAAGTTGTTTTATTCTTAATCCCAAAGTAGAAGCGTGATTTGCCTATTCAAATTGCCAGGTTAGTTGCTAGCAAATCTTTGTTTAACTGATCTAATTGGGAAGTCTTTTACTGTGAACTTTTTATTTCTGAAGTAAAAGCCATCTCTTGTTCTTTCAGGGATATGTTTGGTTAGCTGCTGTGTTTCTGAATGAAATGTTAATTTGAAGCAGGTTGGTGTTACATTGTTGTCTCTGCAGCTGTAAGGAATTTTAAGTTCACATAGCTATTTCTTGCTCTTTTAACTTCCAAGCTTCTCATAGCTTTTGACTGGCTGTTTATTTCCTCCCCTAAGAGGTCAGATATTTGTTTTGTAAGCTTTTCGCGGGTGTACTTAACATGTGTGCTGTTTAGCTTCCTTCAGGTATATATCCCCACGTCATGGTGTAGTGCTGTTAAAGTTGTAAAGCAGACGGTGGGTTTCAGGGCCCGGGGGGGGGCCCAAAGGGGGGGGAATCCAGCAGAATTGATGGCATGGGATTCTGCGAAAAACGTTGCTACAACTTTAACAGCACTACATGACGGTAATACCCGAAGGAAAGCTAAAAACAGGCATCAAATATATATATTAATATATGTTTTTTAAGCTTTCTGGGTACTTACATGGCTGCTCTTCGCTTCTCTCGGTATTATCCACTCATGTTAATGTTGTTAGAAAGTTGTAGCAATGTTTCACAAGGAATCCCACCTACCATCATTCAGGCGTTCTGGTTATGGATGTGTGTTCAAAGCTTTGTTTCAATTCGAGGCTGGGTTACCATATTCTGATGGCTAGGAGCCGAGGTCTGTGTTCAAATTGGACTTGGAGTTTGATTGATTGTGTTTCTGGTTTCTTTCTGTCTCTTTGTTGCCTGATTGAGCTGGCAACACTCTTGTTTTTGTTTGGAGGTTTTCAGTACAGCTTGGCTTCGTGTGAAAGGACGGACTTTTATAGTATAATATATATTATATATATATATATATATATATATATATATGAAAGAACCACCTAATTATTTCAAGAAGGTTTATTTTTGGAACCATGTTGTCAATTCCTATCTCTCAACTTTGGCAGAAAGCCTCTGCAATTAAACAAACTTATAATTTATTGTACGCATCAATTAAAATCAAGATAATACAGATTGTACTTTTCATGCTTACCTAGTGCTTGTACCTGCTAATTAAACTGAAGAAAGATAGTACCTGGGAGATTTGTGCTAGAGAAGGTGTCACCTGTCCAGTCCATTTTGTTCTGGAATTATTTTTTTTAATGCCTTCAAATGACATAAAGAAGAAGCTCTGAATTGCTTTCTAATGAGATTCACATCTGCAAGAGAGCCAGATTTGTCCTCTGGAGAGATTAGTGAAGTCTGCTGCAAGCAAAAAAACAAGCTTCAAGATATTCATCCCACCCTTGGGAGCTGGCTTTAACATCCACATACAAGGAAGCCTGCTGCCCAAAGTAATTAACTTGCCTGTTTGTGTGTGTGTGAGTGTTTCTCCTGTCCCCAGTGCTTGGATCACAAGCTCCCAAGTAAAACAGGATAACCCAACCTGTTTCAAAATGATTTGGGTGGCAGGAAAAGACTGATTTCTCAATTGGATTGCCATGACTTGTATCTTGGCACCTCCTATGGATGTCAGTATAATTGCTGAGTTCATATCATGGGATTCCACATGCTCTTTTTGGCAGATACAATGCAATCTCAAGTTGCTCAGGCATGTCCTAATGTTTTTGGTTTTAATCATTTCACATTTCCTCAAACTCAGTCAAATTGTCATAATGTCTGAAATATATCCAACAAAATACTCTTTCATCTTTCAACCTGTGGACCCAAATAATCCTCTCCCTCCCCTCTCCTGGCTTCCAGTTAAGCTGCTCAATACAGATCATATTCCCAGGTGTAACTAATTCAGTTCCCAAACATCCGCATGCTTTCTTCATTGGTGATTCCCTGCCAGATGTTTTTTCTCTGCACATTATGGCGATTTAGAATCAAGGCTATTTTTGTGCTTTCCTCAGCATTTTACCAACCCCATTTTATCTCTTGATACTATTCTTTAGACTTTTATCATTTTATGCTCTGTGTTTCAAATGTGTGGATTTGTGGTTTAATTGATCTTCTGCTTTGTGAATTTAATTCCCAACATGAGAGCCAGGGAATGCCACAGATACTGGAAGATTTAAAAATATAATAAATAAACACTGAAGTTAACAGCACACACGGCTGTTATTTCCTGTTCTGTTCTTTCGGCCTGTGGTTCTTAAACCCATCAATAGGAAGTAGCAGCATGATTTATTTTTCAGTCATTGAACAGGGTATTATTTTCCAGAATTGTGAATATTTTCTTTGTTCTTTTAAAAATTGGAATATTTGTTTCTCCCTGATATTTGGCAGAAATGAATCCTCTTTCAGTTGGATCTAGTGTATGGGTGTCAAACTCGCAGTGTCACGTTGCCATCACATGACATTTCGTGATTTTTTTCCCACCTTCGTGGAGCTGGGGTGGGTGTGGTCTTTGCGTGATGCAATCAGCCTAGGGGCTGCCATTTTAACACCACTGAAGTGGTTAATGGACCAGGTTAGAAAACCCACTTTTAGTCCCACCTTAGCTATGAATGCGAGCTGTGTTTGGGCCAGTCTTCCTCAGCCCAACCCATCTCACAGGATTATTTTTGTGGGAAAATTTGGAAGAGGAAGTTATGTTAGATATGTTTACCACCTTATGAAAAATCATGTCAATTTTTTATCAGGAAATGTTTGTTGTATCCCAGTTTTTAGCTTTTCCAATAATGTATTTCTTACTTCAAGGTCTCGGGTATTTCATCTTTCCTTTCCCCTCCTTTTTTTTAGTTTGTGTGGGAGAAAAAAATCTTGGCTCTACAATGAGAGCCAAGAATCACAAAAATCCTTCTAGATGCTTGCTTCTTTAAATCTTTATTATTCTGCTATATGCAGAGAAGGAACAACAGTTTTTATGGAACTTGGAAAAGTCTATATACTATATCCTGAGAAGGACTTGAATCATGATTATTTATTAATACTTGATTTTTTTCCACTGATCATTTGACATCAGGCTGCAAAAACAGAGGAGTAGAATCAAGCTCACATGAAGTGTTAATACCTCTTTATAATGCTTTGGTAAGGAACACTTGGAATACTGCATCTGTTTTTGATCTCCACTATGTAAAAAAGATGTTGAGACTCTAAAAAGAATGCAAAAAAGAACAACAAAGGTGATACAGGACTGGGGGCTAAAACATATAAAGAATGGTTGCTGGAATTGGGTATGTCTAGTTTGATGAAAAGAAGGACTAGGATGACATGATAGCAGTGTTCCAATATTTAGGGGGCTGTCACAAAGAAGAGGGAGTCAAGTTATTCTCCAAAGTACGTGAAGGTAGCACAAGAAACAATGGGTGGAAACCAGTGAAGGAGAGAAGCAACCTAGAACTCAAGGCTAGGTCACACTGGCCGATGGATGCAAAATGAATGTAAAAAGGACACAGCAGACGAGCAAATTTTTCCATCCGTTGTTATCCGCTCTCAAAAGTGCCCCAAATTTGCATAAACAGAGCGACAACAACGGAAAGGAACGGACGTGGGGAGGATGTAGCGGGGATGTAAAGCGGATGCTCTGTAGGAAAGCCTAGGCAGATGAGAAGTGGATTTGGAAGGAATTGCACATCCGCAGGCTTCTGGGGAGCGGAACAGTGAAGCGGCATGCTCAGTGGAAGGACGAATGCGCTAGCGATGACACGGATGCATCACGGATGCCTAATAGGATGGCATTGTGGATGCAAAGCGTCCACTGCGCATGCTGGAAGGATGAATTGCGAAGCTCACGGATATAAAAGGATGCAGCTTGCAAGCAGTCAGCATTCAGAGGAAAGACCTGCTGCCAGAGACACTTGAGATGAACACCATGGGGAAGAAGAGGAGCCTGTGCCTACTCCTGCCACGCCCTGCGCAAGAGGACAGAACCACCATCCCACCCCCTGGCACTGACTGTGAAGCTGCTGGTGCTGCTGCTGGTGCTCCTGGTGTTGCTGCTTGCTGCGTGCTTCTCCTGCTGGTGCTTCTTCCTGCTGCGCTGCTGGCTGGTGCTTCTTCCTGATGGTGGCTTGCTGGTGCTTCTCCTGCTGGTGCTGCTGGTGCTTGCTGGTTGTTGCTGGTGCTTCTCCTGCTGCTTGCCGTGGTGCTTCTCCTGTTGCTGTGATGGACCCAGCCCCAAGGCCCTCAAAGCCTCTTAGGCTGCTGAAGGCCCTGAAGCCCCTTGCCAGAGGGAGAAGAGGGCAGGCAAGGAGCAAAGGGGAGAGGAAACAGTACTCCATTTCCGAAGACCATGAGGAGAGAGGTTGCTGGAATGACTGAGGAGAACGTACCTGTGTGAGAAGGGCCACAGCACTGTCGTGACACCAAGAGGAAGCAGAAGTGTGGAGAAAAGGTGGGAGAGCCTGGACTACACTTCAGATGTACTCCTTGTTTGGTGAAGCACATGCACAACTGGTATGGCAAGCTGCACCTGGAAGAAATCTGGGCAGACCGCTGTTAAAGCTCACTGACCGGAGACCTTGTCATGCCAGTGCAGCTTCCTGCGCAGATGAGATGCCGCCACTGAGGAGCAGCCCCTCTGTCAACCCTCTCCCTCAGACAGGCCCACAGAAACCACTCCTCTTTCCAGCCAGGCAGAACAGCTACAGTGTCCAGGCAGCGTATCTTGGAGGGGTCCCACGACAGAGACGCCCCCACAGCTGCACTCCCCATGCCAGAGGACATGGAGGATCCCCTGTCTCAGATGAGAAAGAAGAAGCAGCCACCAGAGACCAACCCACCCCCACCCCCAGCCCACCTCCACAGAAAGCAGGCAGAGAGGCAGACCGGAGGGCAGAGCCACACTGTCCTCTTGTAGATCCAGCGGACACAAATCAATGACCAGCCACAGATCTCCTCTCCCAGCTGCGTCCACTTTAGACATACCATCTCTGAACCACAAGCCCTTCATTCACGTATTGTGAGCCAGACCCTCATGGACCATGCCGAGGCCCAGTACACGCAATGAAGGAGAGTCACAGCTCTTCTGCACCCACCCTCCAGGCCCAGCTGAATCTGCTGCTACCCACTCCAGGTCTGCTCCTCCACCACCAGCTGATGTCACAGCCCTTCCACGGATTTCAACAGCCCCTCGTTCTACCCAAGCCTACCACTACCAGGACTTCCCACAGCAGAGGCAGCCCTTCCCAGTCCAGACCCAGGTTCCTCAGATGCACAGATCACCTCACCGACCCAGCTACAAGACCAGACAGCCCACTACACTCCTCCTTCCTCCACCAAAAGCCAGCCGTCAACGACAATCTGTCTTCAGTCTTGTGCCTGACATCCCAGGTACTTGATGATAGGGCCTCTCACCTCAAGGTCTGAGTCAGCTCTCTGAGAGCTTCCTGCCCACACACCATCTCCTGTTGTACTCTCGGGGCCAGGCACCCGAATGGCACCCTTCAGACCAGCACTTCCAGCAACAGCCACCTCCACGGCTCCCTGGCCCTTGTGAGAATGGGTAGGATAGTTTTGGAATAGATAAAACCTCCAATGCAAGCATAGTGGAGACTGTATGGTCCCACCCCCAACTGCCACACATATGGCCCTTTATAATCAATAACAATTTATTCATTGACCACACTTTTCAACATAAACAAAACTCTTTATTAATGCCCTATTAATTGTAAGGCCACTCAACATACATGGCACAATCTCATCAGTGTGATGAGACCAGCTGAAGGAAGCATCCATTTTAGCATCTACCCATCCTGTCTTTCCACTCCACTGCTCCAGCTGAGGAGTTTGCACCAGGTGTTTCGGGAGGTTCGCTGCTCTTCCCTTCACGTGAAGCTCTGTTGGGGCCTTGCACATCCACAGTGTCTATTCAGGTTTTGTCCTTGCCTCCATTCACCAGGCTCCATGTTCCCATTGCCTTGTTGTTGGTCCACCAAGCCTGTTCTGCAACACTGGTAGCGCGTTCGTGCACATGAGATTTGTGCAGGATGCAGCAAGCTTCCACGATCCTCCTCCACAGTCTGTGGGCAAAATGTTGAATGGTGGTGAGAAGTACCTGGAACCTGTTGGCCAGGATGCCAAAGGCATTCTCCACCACCCGCCTTGCCCTTGGATCAAGCCTGTAGTTGAAGATCCTCTCTTCACGGTGAGGTATTCTGAACTGTAGGGCTTCATGAGGTAGGTTCTGAGGGGAGAAGGCGTTTATTCCCACAATGAAGTAGGGCACATCTTGTGTATCGTTGGGTAGGGGGTCTGGATCTGGGAAACCCATGATGAGGTTGCATTCCAGCCCATCCTTGAGGTCACTGATGTTGTATATCTGGGCAATCTGAAGCTGACCCGTTGCCTGAAACCTCGATGTACATGAACTTGTAATCAGCATCAACCATGGCAAACAGGATGATGCTGAAGTTGAAATAATTGCGACCCCGAGTTGGGTGGAGCTTTGCAGGCCATGTGCCTCCCATCTATGGCTCCAACGGTGTGGGGGTAAGTTCCACCTCTGATACCACTGCTCTGCAACTTTCCTCCAGCATTCTTCAGTGGTGGGACACTGGAGGAGCTCCTCCACGTATTCTTCAATGATGGCCTGCATCACTTCTCTGACCCACATGCTGATGGTTTGTGTGGCACCTCCAGGCATACTACATTTCTGTATGTGGTTCTCAGAGGCCAGGTGGTGCAGAGTCAGTGCCCACCTTCAGTCCAGGGCTGGGATGGAAAAGTTGTTGGTTTGCCTTGGTCAACCTGGGTCTCAGACGCTCCACAACTTTGTCAACATGCTGCGGTGGCATTCTCATGAAGCTGCTGGGAATGCACAAGGGTCTTCATTCCTCAGCTCCACCATCAGCTTGTCATAAGAGTCAACTCCACTCTTCTCCCGATCCATCTTCGACCCAGACAGTCTCTTGGACGTTCTCCTCCTTGCGTAGAAAGGTGAAAACAGTCTGAAGAGGGCTTGGTTCTGGTGATTGAATGATGGCAGCTCCCAAAAGGAGTATGCGATTTTCCATGGAAGAGATCAATGATGATGTGAAGAGCAAGACCACGGTTGCGTGGACTGATAAGTGAGATTCAGTTGATTTCCTCCCCCTTTTGTAGGAAATGTCAGTTTTCCGCTAGGTGTCCTTCTACTACTCTAGACATCCTCCAGACATCCTAAATATCCAAGATAAATCCCATATTCACGAACGTTTTGTCCATTTTAATGCTTTATATACGAGCTGCATCCACTTTCATCCTTTCTATGTCCATGCTACTAACGCTATGTGGACGTTCCGCATACCTTTTCGCTTCCTCCCTTCTTCCATTCAGCTGCAGCAGATGTGAGTTGCCGCGGATGTCCAGAGGATGCCGAGAGGATACATTGGTGTGTTAATGGATGACAATGGACGTTGAACCTTTTGTTGCCCGTATGTGTCGTGATGTACATCGTATGCAGCGCGGAAAGTTCATCCGCTCAAAAAGTTTTGTGCAGCTCAAAACTTTTGAGCGAATGAAATAGCAATAGATGGATGCTCAATGATAGAGCGTATGAAAGATGTACGCAGTGAGTACACCAATGGATGCATGGCGTTTTCAAACGGATGGCAAGTTCCAGTTTTTGTCCATTTTACATCCTCTTTGCATCCGTTCGGCGTGCAGTGTGACATGGGCTTAAGGAGACATTTCCTGACAGTGAGAACAATTGATTAGTGGAACAACTTGCCTCCAGAAGTTATAAATGCTCTAACACTGGAAGTTTTTAAGAAGACATTAAATAACCATTTGTCTGAAGTAGTGTAGGGTTGCCTGCCTAAGCAGGGGATTGGACTAGAAGACCTCCAAGGTCCCTTCCAACTGTTATTCTATTCTGTCATTCCTATGCTAATCTGTTATAGCAACCACCAAAGAAGTCCAGAGCTTACCTTTAGGATTCTACATCTTTGAAATGAGCCCTCCCTTTTCTGCTTCAGTTCCTCCAGTTCTTAGAAACTCTGAAGGGTATAAGAGAATTGGATTCAATTTTGTAAAATGGGAGGCAATTTATAGGTCTAGAGGACAGATCAGTCAACTAAATATAAATAATTCCACCTGGAAGAAACTATTAACTTCAGGGAGGTGAATCCTCCACAGGCTAATCACTGACCAAAAGCTAAGCATTCTCCTCCTTTTCCACTGATTGGAATTCTTAACGATAAAGTTTCAAATTAGAGGCCAGCGGAGCAAATAAAGCAGAGGTAGGCCATAAAAATTAACTTGATCCTGGAAGCTTGAAGAATCTCTCCTACCCTTGCTTCTTTCACTTTTGAGCTCTGATCCCTAATTGTCCTCTCCTTGAACCCACAAGGGGCAAAATAGATCTGTTCTTCTCCCTCTATAGAAAAAGATAAGGCACACATCAACCATTTTCAAACTGTAGTCATATCATCATCATCATCATCATCATCATCATCATCATCATCATCATCATATTTCTCACATAGGTTCTGGATCCATTTTACTGATCAACAAGCACCATCTTCCATGATCAAATGCAGCATCTGGGTCCAACTGGGTGTTTTTCACATCTGCATTTACTGTATTTTGTCATCTTTACTTTGGCCTTCCATACTTGTGCCTGCCATATATATTAAAATGGAAGGTGATATAGGCAACGGTATGGGTGCTACTTGTAGAACATGGCCTTATCACCATACATGGTTCTCCCACATTTTCTCTGATATTGGCACAGGGCCTATTTGTATCCAAACTGTGTCCTTTCTGACATGGTCAAGAAGAGAAAAGCCTAATGACCAAGCCATGTAAATTATTCTCAACACATTTTAGTGATTGGCCAGAACTCAGCACCATATACAGCAGGAGTCTGCTGGCTGGAGAATTCTGGGCGTTGAAGTCCACAAGTCTTAAAGTTGCCAAGTTTGGAGACTTCTGATATAGAGCTTACAGAATAGAGTTGGAAGGGACCTTGGAGGTCTTCTAGTCCAATCCTGCTTAAGCAGGAAATCCTATACATTCTAGACCAGTGGCTGTCCAGTCTTTTCTTAAAGACCTCCAGTGATTGAACATCCACAACTTCTGGAGGCAAGCTGTGCTGTCCAGATAATTTATAGTTAATTGGGAATTGGGATACTTAGTTGGGAATTGGGAGCTGTCCCCTTAAAGGAATGAATAATGGTAAATGTAGCTAAGGCATCCTGGGAAATGTAGTTCATGTCATGTGGTCACATCTGTAATCCTGATTGGTCACTGAATTGACCCTTGGTGGGTTGGGGGAAGTTCCTTCACTTTTGCCTGGACCCCAGCAGCGTGCTGGTGCCTTACCCCCTTGTTCCTTCATTTATGGGGATGAAAAGATCACTATCCTTTTACACAATGAATTCAATTATGCAAATATTTGGACATTGAGATGAATCTTGACGTAACCATGAGTTATATATGAGGATACCTGATGAACCAATAAACTTTGTTTGGACGCCTTTGTAGAGTTATCTGTCTGCCTTTATACATTCAATCAGTAATTATAAAGGACAGAACAGTAAAAGGATAGTGATCTTTTCATCCCCATAATGAAGGAGCAAGGGAGTGAGGGAGCAGCACATTCAGTTGTGGGATCCTACCTTAGTCGCTGAAGTTTGGTGGGTGATTGTGCACGCGTGTGCACGCCCCTAACACACGTGCCCCTAACAAGCCAATCAGCTGAGAGGATGAAGAAACAAAAAGCTAGTAGCATCCCTCACACCCCAAATGCACTTTTCAGTCTTTTACCCTCTCAGCTGATTGTTGATTCTGCAAACCAGTAGTGTTTTTTACTACTAGTTTTCCTAAACTGGGCTGAACTGGTAGCATACCACTGGTTAATTATTCTCACTGTTAGGAAGCTTCTCTTTAATTCCAGGTTGCTTCTCTCTTTGATTAGTTCCCATCCATTTTTTCATTTCCCTTTGGTGCTTTGGAAAATAAGTTGCCCCCGCTCCTTTGTAGCAGCCCCTCAAATACTGGAACTGTGATGAAAGGAACCATACTCAGAACAATTAATCAGTGGAATGACTTGCCTGCAGAAGTTGTGGATGCTCAAACATTGTAAGTTTTTAAGAAAAGATTGGACAATCATTTGTCTGAAATGCTACAGGATTTCCTGCCTGAGCAGGGGTTGGACTAGAAGACCTCCAAGATCCCTTCCAAGTTTATTATTCTTTTATTCTATTATCTAATAAATTTAGATTAAGGTTTAGTTATCAAATGCAGCCCTCAGAAACAAGGCTAATATTTTTCTGTTTTCATTTTCAAAATTCTGTTTTAAGGGGCTGGAAAAAAAATGTTTCCTTAAGAAATGCCACTTGTGGGGAATTTATCATTTTCCTCCCTTAAGTTTGCTGCATGTTTTCCCTGTTTGTTTTATGCTTTCTTCTGCCCTCCAGCACACACCCTGCTATCCACCAATAAAAAACCAAAATAGAAAAGATGGAGAAGAAACCCTGCAGTTTTGCTCCCCGTTCCCTCTCTTT
Source organism: Laticauda laticaudata (assembly GCA_004320025.1). NCBI lineage: Eukaryota > Metazoa > Chordata > Lepidosauria > Squamata > Elapidae > Laticauda > Laticauda laticaudata. The sequence continues at coordinate 29,342 of BHFT01043363.1, read as the reverse complement.
AAAGGCCCTGTCACACTGCCCAACGGATGCAAAACGTTAGTAAAAAGGACACAGCGGATGAGAAAAATGTTCCATCCATTGTTTAGTCTGCTCTCAACAGGGGCAAAAAATTTGCATAACCACAGAGCTGATAACACGGAAAGGACTGGACGCGGGAGAGGACAACAGGGCTAGATGCGAGGAAGCAGTGCAGGATATGCTGACAGTCCAGCAGATGGACAGTGGTGACTGGACCAGCAGACGGCACACCGCAAGGCTTCGGGGGACTCAGCAAAGCAGACGTGGAACGGATGAAGCGGATGCAGAGCAGACCGCAGAACGGATGAAGTGGATGCACACGGATGGAAGCGGATGCAGAGCGGACGCCTTGCGGATGCACAGCAGAAGCCAGAGCGGATGCCGAGCGTTAAATGTTGCATGTGGGGGGATGCATTGCATAAGCCCGTGGATATAAAGGGAAGCAGCTCGGAAGCAGGTCACCATTCGGAGGAAAGACCCTGCTGCCGGATGCATTGACTGCCTTGCCTGCCCTGCCTACATGCCTGCCTGCAAGCCTTGCTGCAAACCTTGCCTGCCAGCCTTCCTGCCAGCCTGCCTCCCAGCCTGCCTCCCAGCGTCCTGGCCAGCTCCCTGCCAGCCTTGCTCTCTGCCTGCCTGCCAGCCTTGCTGCAGCCTGCCTTCCAGCCTCCTGCTAGCCAGTCCCTGCTGCCAGCCTTCCTGCCAGCCTTGGTGCCAGCCCTTCCTGCCAGCCTTGGTGCCCTGCCAGCCTCCCTGCCAGCCTCCCGCCAGCCAGCAACCCCACAACATGGGAGAAAGAGAAAGCCTAGCAACCTGCCGCCATCCCCTGCAAGAGGCGACAGGGCCACCCTCCTGCCCCCTGTCCCTGACTCTGCTTCTGCTGGGGCTTCTGCTGGGGCTTCTGCTGCTCTGCTTCTTCTGGAGGAGCTGATGATGATGCTTCTGGCTGTGGTGCTTCTGCTCGTGCTTACTCTGCTGAAGGCTGCTCCTGGCGGCGTGCTTCTGCTCGTGCTTACTCGCTGAAGCTGCTCCTCGTCTGCTGGTCCTGCTGCTCCGTCCTGCTCTGCTACTCTGGATTGCTCGTCCTGCTCGTGCTCCTGTCTGCTACATCCTGCTCGTCCTGCTCGTGCTCCTGGTCTTGCTTGGCGCTGCTGGTGCTTACTCTGGCTGCTGCTGATCCTGGCTGCTGGTCCGCTGCTGCTGCTGCTGCTGATCGGTCCTGCTGGTCCTGCTGCTGCTTGCTGCGGCTGCTGCTGCTGCTGATGATGATGATGATGATGATGGATCCTGCTGGTGCTGCTGGCTGCTGGTGGTGTGGGGAGCGCCCCCTACTACCTGGGAGCCCCTCTGTGAGGGCCCATCTGTCCTGCCAAAGGGAGGAGATGAGGCCTATGCGGGGACGGGAGAGGAGGCAATACTCCATTGAGGAGGAACACGAGGATGAGGTGCTGGAGTGGCTGAAGAGAATGATATCTGTGGCGGAAGGGACACCGTCTCTACAGGGACTCCGAAGCGGAAGCGATGCTGCTTGGATGAGAGATGGCGGAGAGTCTGGGCTACACTTCGGAGGTGCTGTCTCAGCTGGTGGGGCACATATGCACACATGGTAGCGGGAAGCTGCACCTGAAGAAATCTGGCCAGGCCACGCTTAAGCTTGACAGACAGAGAGACCTACATCATGGCAAGTGCACTTTTCGGAGGGTGAGGTCCGCCACCGAGGAGCACCAGCAGCCCCTCTGTCTACCCTCTCCTCTCCGGCAGCCTGCTGAGAGCCAGTGCTCTTCCAGGGAGAGTCAGCTCCGTGTCTTCCAGGCAGGTTTCTGTGGAGCGTGCCACGGCGGAGAACCCCCCACAGCTGTACTAACATGGTGGAGCGCGTGGAAGACTCCCTGGTGCAGTGGGAGAAAGGAGACGGCACGTTCTCACCACAACCCTACCCGCATCCACCCCCAGCTCACCTCCACAGAAAGGCAAGAGACCAGAACAGGAGGGGCAGAGCCACACTGTCGGTGCTGGAGATTTGGGGACACTATCCGGAGCAGCATAGATCTCCTCTCTCAGCTGGTCCACACCTGCTCCTCATCGTCTCAACCGCAAGCTCTTCCTCACCTATGTAAACAAGACCATCACGGACAGAACCCCAGTACCAGGTGGTGAAGGACCGGATCACCGAGCTGCTCACAACCCCTCCAGGCCCAACTGAACCTGCTCCCACCAGTCCAGGTCTGCTCCTCCACCCAGATGATGTCCCTTCCCATACTAAGGCTTCCCACAGCCCTCACCTACCAGGGCTATGGCTCCAGAGGTCCAGCACACAGGCAGCAGCCCTTCCCAGTCCAGGGACAGAGTCATCGGATGACACCGTTTGCCACCGATGCCACCCATGACACTGATGCCACCAACGCCACCAATGCCACACAACGACACTGATGCCACGACGGCAACGATGCCCCAGACGCAAGGACCAGACAGCCCCATTACACTGCCTCCTTCCTCCACCCCCACAGCCAAGCCTGGTCCTCAGTACATCTGTCCTTGGTATTGGGGCTGACACCCATGGCATGGAGGAAGGAGCTCTCAACATCACGGGTCTGAGCCAGCTGTCTGAGAGCTTTTCTCAACCACCGTCACAGTTGTCCTCTCAGGGCCAGGCACCCCAATGGCGCTTCAACAAGCACTCCAGCACCAGCCACCTCCACAGCACCTGGACCCTTCACCCCTGAGACTGGCACACCTCCGAGTGACCAGAGAGAGTGCCAGAGACTGACTGGCTGGCTACCTGGGGACTTTATTTGGACACTTGACTTGGGTCATTTTTCTTTTACAACTTGTTGTTAATAAAGTCTATCTTTGATTCACACACTTGCTTCATTTCTTTTTTTTAAATAAGGTCTTGGTGGAACTTTTTAGAAATGTTTTAAGACTTGCATGCTTGAGGGATGGGTTAAGATAGCAGTGGGGTGGGCAGGGATACCTTTGGGATGGGTAATAGCTGTGGGAATGGGCAGGGAATACCTGTTCGGATGGGCAGGGATACCTTTGGGATGGGCAGCAATACCTGTGGGATGGGTTAGGATATCTGTGGGATGGGTTAAGATAGCAGTGGGATGGGAAGGGATACCTGTGAATGAGCAGGATACCTTTGGATGGGTATAGCTGTGGATAGAAACCTCCAGTGCAAGCATAGTGGAACTGTATGGCTCCACCCTTCAGGTGCCAAATTGGCCCTTTAATTATCAATAATATGTATAATCAATCCAATGTCAACATAACCGAACTCTTATTAAATGCCTGTTCATTGTAGGCCCCCCAACATAAATGGCCCATCTATCCCGTGATGGAGACGGCTGAAGGATAGCATCCATTAAGCGCATCTTCCTGTCTGCCACTCCACCAGTCCAGTGGGGGAGTTGCACCAGTGTTTCAGGAGGTTGCGCTGCTTCTTCCCTTCACGTGTGGTTCTGATTGGGGCCTTGGCACATCCTTAGTGTCTATAGGTTTTGCCCTTCGCCTCCATTCCCCAGGCTCCATGCTCCCATTGCCTTGTTCGGAGATCCATGAGCCTGTTCTGTCGACACTGGGTAGCCGGGATGCTCATGAGATTGTGCAGGTATGCAGCAGCTTCCACTTCCTCCTCACAGTCTGTGGGCGATGCTACATGGTGGTGGAGAAGTACCTGGAACCTGTTGCCACGGATGCCAAAGGCGTTCTCACACCACACCCTTGCCCTGGAGCCTGTAGTTGAAGATCCTCTCTCATGGTTCAGGAGTCTGGAAGTGGTATGGCCTATCATGAGGATAGGTGTGAGGGGACGGCGTCAACCCACCCCCACGCACAACTAGCACATCCCCTTCTCGGAGCCAGTGTGGGCGGTCATGGATCTGGGAAGCCATGAATGAGTTTGCGGATTCACCTCACATTGAGTAGACTGATTTAAGATATCCTGGGCATCCTGAAGATAGACCATTGTCTGAAGCTCAACTTATCATCAGATATTGTAGTCAGACATCACGACCTAGGCAAAACAGAGGCACTGATGCCTGAAGCAAGCCCATCTAGTCGTTATGACTACAGTGGGACAACTAGAACTTGTTATGGAGCATTGCAGGCACGGTGCTTCCCACCTATGGCTCCAACGGTGTGGAGAAGTTCCACTTTGAATACCCACTGCTCTGCAACTTTCTTCCAGCTTCTCAGTGGAGGGGCACTGGAGGGCTCCTCCAGGTATTCTTCGATGATGGCCTGCACCACTTCTCTGACCACAATGCTGATTGTGTTGTGTGGTACCCTCCAGCCGTACTGCATGTCCTGTAGGTGGTCCCTGAGGCCAGTGGGCCAGCGGTGAGTGCCACCTTGAGCCCAGGTTCCAGGCTGGGTCGGAAGTTGGTGTTTGCCTTGGTCAACCTGGGTGTCAGCCACTGCACAACTTTGTCAACAATGGCTGGAGGCATTCCTCATGAAGTTTTGGAATGCACGAGTGTGTCCTTCGTTCCTGAGCTCCACCATCAGCTTGTTGTACAGTCCATACTCTGCTTTCTCCCGATCCATCTTCAGACCCAAGACGCTTCTTGGCCACCTCTTTTTCTTCCATAGTAAGAGTTCACAGAGCCTGTAGATGGCTTCGCACTGTTGCAGAACAATGGTGGCTGCCAATAAGGACTTTGTTACGATCCATGGTGGACATGACTGGATGCTGTGGAAGAGGAAGAGTCAGATGAAGGCTGCCAGAGGTCTGCACAGCTGGCTGCTGGGCTGAAAGTGAGATCCAGATGAGTTGCTCCCCCTTTTATAGGCAGTATAGGTTTTCCACTATGTGTCCTTTGCATCCTCTTAGGCATCCTCTAGACATCCTTAATATCCGAGATAGGGTCCCCTCTGCGAACGTTTTTTCCATTTTAAATGCTTTCTTTGCAAGCTGCATCAGCTTTCATCCTTTCTTCCATCCGTTCTGCATCAATTCCGTGTCCGTTCCGCTTCCTCCTCGTGTCCTTTTAACCGCTGGAGCGGACGTCGAGTTGCGCAGATGTGTAGCGGATGCCTTAGTGGATATAGCGGATGTGCAATGGATGCAGAACGGATGCAGAACGGATGCCTAGCGGATGCAGAACGGACGCATTGGATACATTTTCTGCGCAAAAGTTTTGAGCAGCTCAAAACCTCTGAGCGGCATGAAAACGTCAATAGACGGATGCTGGATGGATAGAGAGGAAGCAAAACGGAGGCAGTGGTACAGAACGGAAGCATCGCGTTAACCAACGGATGGTCAGTGTTTTCTCTGTTTTACATCCTCTTTCCATCCGTTGGTGCAGTGTGACAGGGGCTTAAGCCAGGATACAAACAGCTAGTCTGTTTTCTCTTCCTCTTTTTCTCCAAAAATCTGACAAGCAGAGAGGCTTAAACTTTCCCTTTAATAATAGTTCTTCATCTCATCCCAAAAGAGATCTGTACTTATTTTGATGAACCAAAAAAAAGGGGGGGGGGAATGGGAGGAGTATAAAAAGAGAAAAATACTCTCTCATTCTTTAATATTTTAGCAACTCTCATTAGTGGCACTTTGGCTAAAGGTCTAGCAGCATTTCCTTAATGTGTGCATTCTTGAGAATAGCTGATCTCATGAGAAATGCCTATAAAAATGTTATTTCAGTAGAAACGCGGCCTAACAACTCTTTATTTTCTTGTTGTCTTTAATAAGAGCTGTAAACAAAAGAGCTGACAGAGATTTTTCCTTGAGTTCCTCCTGCGAAGGGGGTTCACTAAAACACTACAGGCTTGTTCAGAAGATGATTGGGGCTGTTCAATAACTTTAAAAAAAATAAAAAATTCCAGAGCATGCCCATGTTTCACAGGGAAGGATGGAAGACAAGATGTTTTGTTTTTGTTTTTTTCCTTGTAATGGTGCTTTTCTGAGGTAATGTCTTTCCTGTGAAACCAAGTTGCTCTTTCCTATTGAAGGAGGAGTTAGAGGAACCCAAGGATGCAGAATGAAAACACATTTGTTCTAATAAAATCTTACCTCAGGAGCATTCACAGTATGTTTGTGTGTGGTTAAAATGATCAAGATGTTCCAAGCCCCACCCATTTTTAAATGCATGATGCCATAAAAAAGTATTCCAAGGTTTGATCACGCTTCTGTGGCTACCTTCTTGGCATTTATTTTAAACTAAGTTATGGATATCCCCTATTATCCAGTAACACTAGTTTAGTTAAGGAACCACCAATACCACTTCTACCAACATTGACAGAGCAAGCCACATAGTATAAACAGAGAGCAAACCCCACTCCCTTCCAGCACTGATAGTGTTACCTAGTTAGGTAATGAAATGGTGCAAGAAAACAACCAAACTTAAAGAGCACCAAATGACCCCATAGTCATTGTTGTTGTTGTCCTCTTCCTTCTCCTCCTCTCCACAAATCCCACTCCATTTCGGCACTGTTGATGTTTCCTAATTCGGTAATGAAATGTTGCAAGAATGCAACCAAATCCAAGGAACACCAAGGATGCCATGGATAGCCCTGACTTATGTGGTTGTTGAATTATGTGGTTGTTGAATCACCAAGTCAGTGATGCATAATCATTTCCAGGAAAGGATAATTAACTTATTTGCATAATAAATACATGGACTACACAAAGTTGTACAGGATAGTTGATGTGCAGGACCTTGTAATCTTTGTAAGGTTGATTTTTGGGATAGCCGTCTACAATATTTCTCCACATACTTCTTTGTCAATATTCTCTATTTTTCTGGGACATACAGCATGAACCTGAGATTGACTCTGAATGAAGATGGGAATCAAATCAAGTTCTTGTCATGTCCCCATGGCATGCTGGAGCCGTGACACCGAGTGTTCCGCTGCATCTGAGTATTCTCTTTGCGATAGGAAATACCTGCCGGATAGCCAATACCTGGCCGGAATAGCTGATGGAGATGGACAACGAGCCCCGATGACATCAGACGCTGAACTATCACAAATTGTGGGTGGCTATTGGCAGAGCAATGAACATGCTCACCTTTAAAACAATGACCTCGGGGGGTGAATATACCCCGGGAGGGCACAGGGGAGTTGGTGGAATATGGAAAGTGTGCTGTGGTGAGGGGATGGTAAAAGAGGGTAGATAAGTAACAGAAGAATGAATGGTATCGAGGGTTACATAGTGACTGGAAATTAAGTGGTAGCAGTCACCAGATGTGGGTAAACTCATTACGTTATTATCTGGTGGATAAATACAGCTCTAGCTGCGAGGTGCACCAGAGGTGACTTTACTATCACTTTTGATGCTTGCTGTTACCTGAACCGGGAACAATATATGGATGAATAAAGACTTCTCAACTTTCCATGGAGCTTTATTTCCCTTTCTTTCTGAACTTCGGCTTAACAGCTGAGAGTTCTTTTGGTAAAGGTAAAGGTTCCCCTTGCATATACATACTAGCTGTTTCCAGCTCTAGGGGGTTAGTGCTAATCTCCATTACAAAGTCAAAGAACCAGCGCTGTCCAAAGATGTCTCTGGTCATGTGGCCAGCATGATTAAATGCTGAAGATTCATGGAACGCTGATACTTTCCCACCAAAGTGGTCCCTATTTTTCTACTTGCATTTTTACATGCTTTTGAACTGCTAGGTTGATAGAAGGTGGGACAAGTAATGGGAGCTCAAGCCATTACACAGCGCTTGAGATTCGAACTGCTGAATTGCTGACCTTTCTGATCAAAAAAGCTCAGTGTCTAGCCACTGGGCCACTGCGTCCCTTTTTTTTCTTTTGGTAGATGGTTGTAAATGGTAGATACCATGGTACCTTAATACTTATCATTAATTGAAGTTTAGTTACTTTATTATCATTGCACCTCATACAACAAAATCAAACACTCTTCAGTGCATATCATGACCATGAAAATAAACACAAACACACATCCTTCACACTCCACACATTGAACCGAAAACCCTCAATACCGCTCCAACACCACACTATACAATAGAATTCAAAAGAGCGACTGCCCTGGGATAGAAGCTGTTTTTCAGCCTATTTCTCCTTGTTTTTATTATTCTGTACTGTCTGCCAGATGGTAATAGTTCAAAAAAAGGGTTCCCAGGAAAAGGTGGCTTTTTGAGAATGTTTTGAACTTTCTTAAGGCAGTGGGAGCTATAAAGCTCTTCCAAAGAGGGGAGAGGGCAACTAATGANGTGCTTTCCTATCTGCCCTGTGCAATTGGCAAACCATACAGAGGTGCAGTAAGTTAAGATACTCTCTATGGTGCAGTGGTAGAAAGTCACCAGCAGTTTTTCATTCAGTTGTTGTTTTCTGAGAAGTCTCAGATAGTATAATCTCTGCTGGGCCCTTTTGACCAGTGCTGCAATGTGAGCATCCCAGGTCAGGTCCTCTTTTATGGTAACACCCAGAAACTTAAAACTGGCTTATCGATCTCAATTGACAAGCAAGGGCTGGATGTCTGATCTGTTCCTTCTATAGTCCACTATAAGCTCCTTGGTCTTATTGGTGTTGAGGAACAAGTTATTGTCTCTACACCATGAAAGCAACCAGTCTACCTCATCTCGGTAGGCAGACTCACCCCCCCCAGAGATGAGTCCCACTACTGTTGTATCATATCACTGTTGATTCTGGGAGGTGCAATGAGTACCAAACATTTTTTTCCAAATGGAATAATTTAGTGAATCACAAGGTAGCCATCACCAACAAGTCCTAGCTTATACACTGAGTAATAAATAAATGTTGAGTACTGGGACAAAATTTTCATATCATATGCATTGAGTACCAAATTTGATGAGTTTCAAAGCAGTTGAGTATCAAGAAACTATATATAAAGGAGGAAAGAAGGGCTTCCTTGAATCCCACAGAACTTGAAGAGTGTACCTATCATGTGTTGAAGGCCAGGCCTGTCTGTTTATAGCACCAGGATATAATTTTTCCAATGAACATAGAAGCAGACATTTTAAGCACTCTAGAAACTAATAATTAGGCAACTTTCATAGTTTTTGAGTTGGTAGAGATCTTGGAGGTCTTCCAGTCAACCCCCTGCCAAGGTAGGAAACCCTACACCACTTCAGACAGATGGTTATCTAATATCTTTTTAAAAACTTCCAGTGTTGGAGCATTCACAACTTCTGGAGGCAAGTTAGAATAGAATACTTTATGGGCCAAGTGTGATTGGACACATAAGGAATTTGTCTTGGTGTAAATACTCTCAGTATGCATAAAGAAAAGGTACATTCATTAAGAATCAAGAATCAGAGCATACAAAACTTAATGATAGTCATATCATACGAGAAAACAGTCAAGTGGGAGGGGACGGATGATAAGGAGTGGTGAGAAGGATAACAGTAATAGTAGTGTACACTTTGTAATTAGTTGAACAGTGTTGAGGGAATTATTTGTTTAGCAGAGTGATGGCTTTGGGGAAAAAGTTGTTCCACTGATTAATTGTTCTAATTGTCAGGAAGTTTTTCCTTAGTTCTAAGTTGCTTCTTTCCTTGATTAAGGCCCTGTCACACTGCCCAACAGATGCAAAACGTTTGTAAAAAGGACACAGCGGACGAGAAAAATGTTCCATTCGTTGTTTATCCGCTCTCAAAGGGCAAAATTTGCATAAATCCAGATGCAGGATAACTACGGAAAGGAACGGTACAGGGGGAGGACGCAGAGCAGATGGAAAGCGATGCGGAATGGAAGGCCTAGGCAGATGGAAAGCGCGATGGTGAGGATGGCACATCCGCAGGGCTTTCTGGGGGGGCTCAGCAAAGCGGTACGCGCAACGTGGGATACAGCATGCAGAACAGCACGCGATGCAAGCGGATGCACAGCGGAAGCCTAACCGTGCATCCTAGCCGTTTAATGTGCATTGTGGCGAGGATGGCATTGCGTAACTCGCCCTGCGGATATAAGGTAAAGCAGCTCGGGAAGTCGAATGTGTACCATTCAAGAACAGACCTCGCTGCGACGGACGAATTGACAGTGTCTCTGCTCCTGCCTGCATGCCTTGCCTGCAAAGCCTTCCTGCATGCCTTCGCTTGCCTAGCCTTTACTGCACTAGCCTTCCTCGCAACTCCAGCGCTTGCTGTCTGGCACTGCCTGGCAGCCTTGCTGCCAGCCTTCCTGCCAAAGCCTCGCCTGCCACTCCTTAGCTAATATGCCTGTCGTGCCAGCCTTGCTGCCAGCCAGTCTGCCTGCCACTTGCTGCTGCTGCCTGGCCTGCCAGCCTTGGGCATGCCCTGCCTGCCAGAGCCTTGGTGCCTGTCCTGCCTGCAAGCACTTGTTCATGTCTACCTCCTTGCCTTCTGCCAGCCTTGGTGCCTGCCTTCCTGCCAGCCTTGGGTTCCTGCCAGCCTCCCTGCCAGCCAGACAACCCCACAACCATGGGAAGAAAAGAAAGCTCAGCCGATCTGCTGCCATCCCTGCAACAGGACAGGCCTACCATTCCTCATCCCCTGGCCTCACTCTGCGCTTTCTACTTGTGGCCTTCTGGGGCTGGGAGCTTCCTGCTGCTTCTGCTTCTGGAGGAGCTGATGATGCTCCTTATGGCGGTGGTGCTTCTGCTGGGTGACTATCGCGGCATCGCTGCACCCCAATGACTATCGCTAGCGTCACTTCAGCAAGACACTCTCTACAAGAGACATACCACCTCACACATCTGTAGCATGCCTGACCCTTCCACCCATGAGACGGAGTGACCAAGAGGATGCCACGAGACTCATTTTTGTGTTTATAGCGTTGTTGTTGATAAAGTCTATCTTTGATTCACACAACTTGACTTCATTTCTTTTTTATTAATAAAGTTCTTGGTGGAATACTTAGATATCTCGGTTAAAGTCTTTATGCTGCTTGAGGGTGGGTTAAGATAGCATGTGGGGATGGGCAAGTTGACTACCTCTGGGATGGCCGTAGATTTGTGTGGAGCTACTGTGTGAGATGTCTAGGTAAGGATAGCTGTGGATAAATTAGATAAACCTCCAGTGCAAGCATAGTGGGACTGTATATGTCCACCTCCCAGTGCACACATATGGCCTCTTATTATCACATATTCAATAATAATCTAATCAATCCACAACATTCAACAAAAACACAACTTCTGTTATTAATGCCCTTTCATTGTAGGCCCACCACAACAGTACATGGTCGCTAATCTCATCAGTGGATAGTAGACAGGCTTGAAGGGAAGCATCCATTATCATCTATTCATCCTGTCTTGCCACTCCACTGCTCCAGCTGGGAGTCTGCACGTGTCTCAGTGAGGGTTGCGCTGCTCTTTCCCTTCACGTGAGAGCTCTGTTGGGGCCTTTGCACATCCTCAGTGTCTATATCAGTTTGCCCTTGCCTCCATTCCCCAGGCCTCCATGTCCCCATTGCTTGTTGAAGGTTCCCTGATGCCTGGTCTGCAACACTGAGTAGACGGTCGTGCGCATGAGGATTGTGCAGACAAGAGAAGCTTCCACGATCCTCTGTACACGGTCCTCTAGCGGTGAGTCGCATCGAGGTGAGAAGTACTGGAACTTGTTGGCACAGGTGCCAAAGGAGTCCTACCACAGCTCGCCCTTCGCCCTGAACAGCTGTAGTTGGAAGATCCTCGTCTTTCACGGTGAAGGCATTTGGAGGTGTGGGCTTCATGAGGTAGGTTCTGGAGTGGCAAAACGCGTCATCACCACACGAGTAGGGCACACGTTGCGTGTCAGATGGGCAGGGGGTCTGGATCTGGGAAGCCCACGCTGGGTTTGTTCCCGCCCGCTCCTTGAGGTGACCTGGCGTTGTATACTGGGCATCTGAAGATGGAGTCTCGTTGCCTGAAGTCATCCGATGTACCATGAATCTTGTATATTCATCATCGACCATTGGAAGGAGGATGGAAATCCTGAAACGGAGCCCTTGTGTTGAAATATAGTGAAAGCCACTCATCGACTTGGGCCTGGAACTAATTGCTAGGCCACGTGCATTGGCCATATGATGGCCTCCAATGTGCTGGGGGAAGTCCACCTCTGATACCATGCTTACTGCAACTTTCTTGCCAGCTTCTTCATAGTAGTGGCACTGGAAGAGCTCCTCATGTATTCTTCGATGATGGCCTAGCCCACTCTCTGACCACATCGCTGATGGTGTTAGGTGGCACCTCCGCCGTACTGATGCTCCTGTAGGTGTGCCCTGAGGCCAGGTGGCGCCAGATGAGTTGCCACCTGACCCAATTCCACGGCTGGGCGGCAAGTGTGGTGATTTGCCTGGTCAACCTTGGGTTGTCAAGCGCACTAGCAAAACACTTTGTCAAACAGGCTGGAGGCAATCCTCACTGAACGTTTTGGAATGGCACACGGGTGATCTTCGTTCCGCTGGAGCTTGTCACCATCAGCTTGTTACAGTCCATACTCGCTCTCTGGCGATCATCTTCAGATCAATGCTTTCTTGGCTCCTCTTTTTCATTCCACATAAGTAAGTTCACGCATGCCTGTTAGATGGCTTTCGTACTGTTGCAGAAGGATGGTGGCCTTGCCAAAAGGTTTGCTTATGCAATCCCACGGTGGGACATGACTGGATGCTGTGGAAGAGGAAGAAGTCAGATGAAGCGCTGGGTAGAGGTCTGCACAGCAGGGCTGCTGGATCTCGAAAGTTGACTCAGTGAGATTGCTCCGCTTTTTATTGGCAGTAAGCGGTTTTCCACTATGTGTCCTTTGCATCACTGTAGGCCACCTGCCTTGACATTCCTTAATATACCGAATAGGTTCCCCTCTCGAATGTTTATTTCCATTTTTAAATGCTTGTTTCCGTTCTCATCCGCTCTGCATCCGATGCTGCATCTGTCTGCTCCGTTCCACTTTCGTACCTTAGCGTCGTTTCCGCTAGGCGAGATGCCTGCGGATATAGTCGGATGCCCTAACGGATGCTAGAACAGAATGCCTCTAGCGGATGCCTAGACGGATGCAAACAGAACGAATTGGATCATTTTCCGATGCAAAGTTTTGAGCAGCTCATAAACCACTCTGAGCGGATGAAACGTCAATAGACAGGGATGCTGGAACGATAGAGAGGATGAAAAATTGGAGGCAGTGAGTACAGAATGGATACATCGGCGTTCAATCATGCGGATGACAAAGTGTTTTTCTCCATTTTACATCCTCTTTCCATCGTTGGTGCAGTGTGACAGGGGCTTTAGTTTCTTCTGTTGCTTCTTGTCCTGCCTTCAGGTGCTTTGGAGAATAGCTTTACTCCCTCTTCTTTGTGGCAGCCCCTGAGATATTGGAACATTGCTGTCATGTCTCTCCTTGTCCTTCTCTTCATTAGACTAGACATACTCAGTTCCTGCAACCATTCTTCATATATTCTTCAACTGTTTCAAAATGTAGATATCTACACCATGTATCACAGCTCCCACAAATAAATTCTATCACCATCTAGAAAATAAAATGCAATTCTGGTGGAGGGGGGAGGAAAAGTATGGGGAAGGGGTGGGATAGGAATGTTCCAAAAATATGAGGAATGGTTTGCATGACGACTGTTCAAATAATTTAATATTCAGCCGTTTCTTTCCTGTTTTGAATCCATGTAACAATGGATGATTTTGTTCAGCCTCTGTCATAACCTTAATTACAATGGGGATTTTTTTTTTTACTGCTCATAAACTGATCTGACTTTCCAGCTTTTATAGCTTGGAATAAGCCATCCACAATAAGTCCATGAGATAAATAAGGTAGCTATTTGCTCTTCTCATCATCTTCTTGGTAATGGTTACCCAGGGAAAACTAAGCAGGAACTACTTGTAATCTCACTTCACCAGTTTCTTTGTCTCTGCTTTCGGATATCCACATATACCCACACATCCACACAAATCAATAAGTACTCTTAAAATTATATTGCGTCTATGTCTGGGAGGATCATACAAAGTCTTCAAGAAATCTTGAAGAGCTCCTAGGAGTTCATAGAAAACACTCTTAAAAAACCATAGAAAAGTTTAGGGTTTTCTGCTGAACAGAGGTTCATCTAGAAGACCTCCAAAGTCCCTTCCAACTCTGTTATTCTGTATTCTATATTATTAAAGATGCCTGTATGGAAAGTTATTGTTCCAGAAAAAAATGGCATAATTTGTGATGACCCAGGGGGTGGCACAAAGGCAATACAGTCAGATAATCAGTAGGAGTCCCTTTATTAGCTCCAGTTTTGTCCCCAATGTCCTGGTGACCTTCTGGCTGGAGAAAAATTCTCCCAGGAACAGCCTTTGGCTACAGAGAATCAAATCCAAAATGTGGTCAACAAAAACTGTAACTGTAAGCCCAATCAAAGCAAGAAGAGGTAATTAGTCTGGCAGGGCAAGAGAAGGAATTCCAGACCTGAAGGAACAGCTGTAATTCAACATGGTTGAGAGGATACCAGGAACGCAGTTAACCAAAGTCAACACAAGATAAACTTACTTTTGTTTCCAGGACATGCCGCACTCAGCATGCATCTCTTTTAATCTCTCTTCCTAGGTGTGGCTAATGAAGGGAATCAGGGCCCTTTCCTCCCCCTTAAGCCACGCAACCCACATTGCTCTTTTCTCTGTTCTTCCCTGAATGCCCCAGGATGAAGAGGGGGTGGGCCTGGGTCTTCTTCTGAACTCCTTCTCCCTTGTTCTACCTCTTTCCTGCTCTGCCCAGCCAGATTTTGCCCTTCCCCAGTTTCCTCCACAGCCAACAGAGCCACACTCTCACTTCCTGTCAGCTGTTCATTTTCTTCCTCAGATTCAGACTCTGATAGGGGCATGACATAATTGTTCATGATTTGAAAAGACTCAAAGCTGCATAATTCAGTCTGTCAGTCTTGCAGAGCCTTGGTTATCAATGCAGACAATCCTTGTTTAGTTACCACAATCAAAGCAACTCAGTTATTAAGCAAAGTGCTCACAAACTGAATTCTTGACTGTACTTACTATCTGACTTCAGTTTTGTTTTTCTTTACAGAAGTTCTCATCTTAAAATCCTCCAGTGGTGGAGCACCCACAACTTCAGAAGGCAAACTGTTCCAGTGGTTAATTATTCTCACTGTTAGGAAATTTCTCCTTAGTTCTAGGTTGATCCTCTCCTTGATTAGTTTCCATCCATTGCTTCTTGTTTCTTTGTTTCTTGGAAAGTAGGATGATCCTCTCTTCTTTGTGGTTCTGAAGAACCTCTATCCCAGGGGGGGGTCAAACTCAAGGCCTGCAGACTGGATCCGGCCCAGGGTGTGCTTAAATCTATACTGCTGGGCTGGCCTGAAAATAGCAAAGGAAGGGCCCATGGTGCTTCTGCTAGGGGATGCTCCATTTTCAGCCTGGACAGCCTCCTGCAGCACTCTGCTGGCCAAAATAGCCCCCTGTTTTGAGCTCCTTTTGGCCAGCAGGGTGCTGCAAGAATTGGCCCACTCATCTCCCTTCCTGGCCGGCCCACAGAGAAGAACTACAATGCTGATCCAGCCCTCGAAAAAATCCAGTTTGACACCCCTACTCTATCCAGTGGATAATTAAGAAGATTATTGAAGCCACCATGCATTCATCATTTGTTCCCTAGAATGGAAGAATGGGATGAAAGAGTTTGAACTAAAAAAGTTACCCCCAGAATGTACTAAATACGTACTTAGAATAATAGGATACTAAAGATGTAGTTAGGATGCTAAAGACGTATATCGAATAATCTTGAAGAATGGACTCAGTTTTTGAGAAGTTTGCTCCCAGCCATGCTATGGCCACCAGCCTTGTAGCCTTGATAGCTGTCAACAATTAAAAAGAACTGGGAAGGAATCACCAAACTTTTGGCATCTCATCTCACTTGGCCTTAAAGTTTACAGCTCTTCCTGTGATAAATCAGACCATCAATGGCTGACATTTGATCCATCCTACCAGACAGACTCCTTGTCTGGAAGCAGGCCCTCATTGATATCCTGAATGGGGCCATCTTCTGATAAAGACATTTTAATTCATGGGGGAGATATGGAAACCCCTCTTTGTCTAAAACACAAGCCTTTAAAATGTTCATTACAGCACACGTTGTCCTTCTGGAAGAGAGCTGGCCTTTTCATCTCTGGCAGCTGTCAGTGAAAAGAAGAAAGCCCATCTCTGCTTGAATGGGTTGTTAACACATTGTCTGAATTCACTGTGGATGAAAGCCCTTTTCTGCTGGCTCAGATGTAGCAGTGAGCAGAGTCTCCAAATCAAAAGGAGGTGAGGCTTACGCACATCGCCTCCTTGCCTGAAGTGCAGGAAGCTTTGCAAAAATTCTTCCTGCTTTTCTCAGTTCAGCTCCCTGTGGAATTTCCTGCCCTTATAACTTTCATGTGATAGATATTTTGCACACAAATTACTCCTCCTCTGATGGATTTACACCTCTGAGAAGGACTATATTTGGGGGAAAAAATTAAAAACAGATGCTCGGATTCATCCTGAACTCTTCCTTTTTAAAACTTTTGTGTTCATTCCTCTGGTCTCTCTGAAAACAGTGGCACAATCAGGAAGCCGAAGAAGCTTTTTGGATGAGAAGTGAAATATCTTCAAAGAAAAACCAGAAAGTCCAGTTGCCTCTTGAAAAAAGCACCTTTTGGATAACCAGGACCTGGATGACTGACAATCTCCATAGATACTTTGTGCTTTGCATGGGGACCTCAGATTCGACCTGACTTTACTGAAGTTTGCATGGGGACCTCGGATTCGACCTGACTTTACTGACGGTTACTCTCAGTAAAAGTTCTTTTGATTCAACACAGTGGATTCAAGAGTCCCAGATATCTTTCCTTAACAATTCTATTCAAAAGGATTGAGCAGAGACAAAACAAAACTAAACAAAATTATTGAAAAAAAATAATTAAAAAAGGAAAATACATATTGTTGTGTATGGAACTTGGTAGGCTCCAAGTGCCTTAATCTGATTGGCTGAGAAGGCCGTTCTTGGATTGACTATTAGGGAACCAATCTGATTGGCCCACCTGACGGTGGGAACACTCAAAGTACTGTCATTGGCCACAAGCCGCGAGCAAGCCACTATAAGAAGGGCTGCTGTGGCTTTGGCTGTTGTTCCATTACCATTGCCTTACTTGTAAAAATAAAAGAGTTGTTGTTGGAACCCAGTCTCACGCAACTTATTTGGCCGAATCGGAACACGTGGCGACGAAGTGGTGTGATACGTTGTAAGCCAAGAGCTTGAGAACAAAGCAAACGTGGCATCAGAACCGAAGCAAAAGAATGGCCGACGGTAACAACGTGCCGCCCACACCATTCAACCCTGAGAGGAGGATTGGGAGTTTGTATATCGATTCGCTTTCTAATGTTTTTAAGAAAGCAAACAAACTGCAGGAGATATATCTGACCAAAGAAGATAGACTTGTCTTTCCTTACACACTGCAGACGCAGCCATTTGTTAAAAATGGCATAGGTGCGCTAGCCAAACACAAGAGACAAGTTATAACAGAGGACTTGGCCCGAGACTGAACAGAATCGCTCCCGAAGCATATTACACCATAGTTGTCTCCAAACAAATTGATAAAAAGGCGACGAGTTCTAATCAAAAGAGATTCCAAAAAAAGATGAAAGACCGTTGGAGATTTTGTACGTCAGCCGCTGGACAATCAGGTGAGCCACTGACAGTTCCCGAGAACATGGACGAGGCCATGCAGGGACCGCTGTTGGTCTTGATTTGCCAGGGATGCAATAACTCAGAGTAAGCTGCTAAAACTTAGAACCAGACATCACTGTGGTCCGAGCCATCGCAGGAAGCCACCCGCGAAGAAGCAGCAAAGAAACTCTGCAGCCACTATGAGCAGATTGGAATTCAATTCCAGATCAACGCCAAATCAACCAGAGAAAAAGAATGAGCGGAGGGAGGCAGCAAGAAACAGCCACAGCGACCGTCCACTAATGACGATCTTGACTACCCGATCAGTAACATGATGACGACAATGAAGTTGTATCTTATAGACTTCAACAGACAAGAAATGGTTTGGTAAAAAAGCAAGAAGGCAGACGCGGGAAATTCAAATGCGTGTGGAATGCGGAGCGCAACTCACCCTGCGATCTGAATGCAGGTTCCTAGACGAAAATCTGCAGATCTTGTAACAAACGGGGCACATTAAAGGTCTGCTGGAAACAAAAAGAGACTATAGTCTAAAAGACGTGGCAGCAACCCCCCCAGAACATGAAGAGTTAGACAAGCTGGAAGCAGATGGAGGCCAAGTAATAGTAGAAGTTTACAAAGACGAGCGACAGAGAGGAAACGTCAACCAGTACGCATAATCGGTAACAATCGAAATGCCCAGGATAGGCATAACGTGAAAAGGCTTCCAGCATAGAGGTGAATCATCTGAAGGGAACTCCCTGTGAAATGGAATCGTTGACTCCGGATTCCTTCGTTATCCATCGGTATCGTTGGAACACCATCCGACGCCTGAATACGCAAACATCAAAAAACAAAAAGAACTAGAACAACAAAAAAACTGAGTCTTAAAGGAAACCACCAGGGAAATCGAAATTTCGCGGAATCGAGGCCTTGAAACATGGTTCCATGTCGAGTTTTTAAAAATCATGTCCAAAATTTTGCCTCTCGTTCTGGTTCGACCGTGATCTCCCTAGCTCTGCTAGGAATCATAATGGTTCATGCCCTGCGGATATCCGGGATGACCATGGATCAAGTAGCATTGTTTGCGGCCCAACTGGAAGAGAGCCTGTTACAAGAGTTCTGGGATCCTATTCAATGGGACCCTAGGCGAAGATAAAGAGACCAATCTCGTAGCGGGGGGGAACCTTGGAACTAAATCATTTGTTTGGCTGACTAAGACCAGCCCCCATCTCTGGCTTCAAAACCAGATGCGGTCCCTTTATTGCTCTTGAAAACCAAAAATTGAAGATGAACAACTAATCAAACATAATACCTGGCTGCCACCCCCATCAGCACAAAGGTGTGTTAGAGCCAATCGACACATGCTAAGGTGGGAATACACCCCATCGTGGACCCCTGTCAAACCAGACGGGTCAGTGCGCATCGTGGAGACTACAGGCAACCTCTAAACATCATGCGCTCCAACAAAGCACATACCCAGTGTCAAAGATAAGTGCAAACACTTATTGCTCGCTCTCCATAGGAGGAGGGAAGTTTCTTAGCGAAGCTGGATCCTTGCCCACTTAAGTCGTACACACAGACTAACCCGTTGACTCCTAACTACCACAAGAGGCACACACCATAGTCGACACACAGTAAGGGCGTTCACACCAACTCCAGTTCCAGCTTTACGCGGTTGCCCCAGGATTTTCGTCCAAGTCTCATGGTTGGAGCACCTGGTTAAATGGAAAACAAGGAAGTCGTCCCTTATTTTTGATGAAAATTGCTAGTAGTCAGCAAAAAACGAATAACCAACTAGAGAGTAGATTTAAAAGAAGTCTTAAGAAGATTCAGAGACGCAGGCCTTTAAAAGTCTAAATGTGATGAAAGAATGTAACTTAGCCACCAACCAGGTCGTAATTTCTTAGGCTTATCCTCATAATGAGATGCAAGAGAATACACCCCACCAAATAAAAAAGATAAAAGCAATCAAGACGCACCTAGCACCTAGAAACATAAAAACTGACTTACAACATCCTGAGGTCTCAAAATTCTACAATGTGGTTTCCTTCCCCAAAAAAGCAACCGTACTGTAACATTGTTGTAGACAAAAAAAAGCTCATCTGGAATTGGGAGCACCTGGAACGAAGCAGCATTCCAAAATATCAAGGACTTATTAAATTTATTCTAACACCATTTTGATCCAGAATATAGCTAACACTCTGTCTTTGAACGTCACCTCTGATGTCAATCGCCATTTTGAATCGGGCGCCATCCTGAGACAGCAAGCTACCAGATCGGAGAGAGAGACACCGGTCGCCTTCTATTCTAAAAACGGTTTTCAAATCGGAGAGAAATGCTAGGCCAACTCGACTATGAATGAAGCTCCTCGGCAATCATAGCCGGGAGTCAAAAAGATTCTATAGAGTACGCTTTACGGCAGAAAATTTTTTGATCATCACTGGATCACAAACCCTTGTTAGGATTCTAGCAGGAAATAAACCGACCCCAAACAATCTGTTTGCCTAGAATACGAGGTGTCGGAACCTCGCTGACCTACAAGTCTTACACGCTGATCCACCACCCAGGAAGACGCATCACCCATGGATACGCTTTGAGGCCATTCCCCACGGCCCATCACAGATGACGACCTGAGCTCCCACCATCTCTCCATTCCCAACTAGGAGGCCTGTCTGGGCTAATCGTGCACCACTTAACCGCATGCGGATGCCACCTAAATGCTTCACTCGCTGAAAGACCCGAGCTTGGACAGCTCCATTCACTTGCATGTGGATAGGTAAGTGGCTGGCCGAATGAAAAACAAAACTGAGGACTTTTAAGCATATTCCGCTACCGCGCATCAGACTGATACGTAGTCTTATCGAGTAAAGGCTGTATTTTTGTGGGGTTGACCAGGGTGGTAATCCCAAACAATACTACAGGACAAAATTGTCTTTGGTCTGCCATGTGCTCACGAGGGCGACCCAGGCACTAGTTAGACTAGCAAAGCCCTGGGCAGAGAGTTTTCGTAACTAAAGAGTAGGCCAGAGCTGGGACAAGACATTGACGTGGGGACTACATGCCATGAACAGTGCCAAACACAATCGAAGGGCCTACCCGCCCACAGGCACCCAGTCAGGGAATTGGAAAAACTCCCCGGGGCCCATGGTCAATAGACTGCATATTACTTTTGTCTGGGCCAACAAAAGGGACAAACACACTTTTTGAATAGTTGTGGAGACGGCCTATTGAAATGGTTCAGAATTCATACATATTATGGCGTTCGCACCGACACACGAGGCAGTGATGTTAAGCAAGTAATCGAGAAGCACAAACTTTATTTGCCACCGAATGGACCTGATCGGGTAACCTTTTAGCCTTGGAGTATTTGGGAAGGAAGGTGTTGGACAATGGGCCCAGATTTATCCTTGTTAGGCAATTTGAGCAGTATTTACGGCTGCAGCAAGGGATCACGCATGACCACACGTCATTGACAGTCACCCCGGCATTCATCCGAGTTTCTGCAAATGGCAAGGGCTTTGAATTCATGGTTCGGCTACACACTAAGGGAGTCCCTAGAAAGAATGACAAGGGGGGACGCCAAGAAAAATTGATAAACGCAAATTATTATAGCTACTCTAAGCACAGCACAATCAACAAAAGCCCCAGCAGATCTTCTTATATTGGATAGAGAAAATCCTTGCGTTCCTAACCTCGACAGATCACACTGGCACCTGAATTATAACCTGGGATAACCACCCTCTGACTCTTCCAGCAAAATACCGCGCTTCGAGATAGGTGACCTGGTTTATGCAAAAAACCTTACGGGGACCCGTTTATGGCTCCCAGACACACAATCACCCAAATCACAGGCCCCCGGTCTTAACCAACTAGTATTAGACAACGAAGAGAATGGAAAGTGGCACATTGACCAGCTTCATTCTGCACCTAGAATCGAACCTTCCACGAAGAAAAACCACAGCTAGCAGCCAAAAATAAAAAACAAACCAAAAACAGGCTGGGGGGGGGGGAATACAAAATAATAAAAAAGGGAGAGATGAACCTCCCATAACACGACAACAAACACTACACAGAGACTCCCAAACAAATCAAAAAGAGCACTCATGATTAGATGAACCCCAAGAGAGAAGTCCGGGAGCAGGAGAACGAAGCGAGGCCTTCCTCGAAGGAGACAGCCAGGCCAGCTCGACCAACCCGGACGAACCAGGAGGGAGCGGCAGAGCCATCTCAACTGGCCCGAGAAACTCAGGCGAGAGCGGCAAGGCTGACTCACCCTTCCAGGAGGTTCCATGGAGAAGGTGCAGAGAGAAAGCTTGAAGACCACGCTGAGACTGAGCTACACAGGTCAACCAGGACTCGAAAAAGCCCCACCTACCTGCGTGACTACGTGACGCACGTTGGACGAAACCAAGGGGGGGAGGGGTGTTGTGTATGGAACTTGGTAGGCTCCAAGTGCCTTAATCTGATTGGCCGAGAAGGCCGTTCTTGATTGGCTATTAGGGAACAAGCTGCGAGCAAGCCGCTATAAGAAGGGCTGCTGTTCCGTTACCATTGCCTTACTGTTTAAAATAAAATAATTGTTGTTGGAACCCGGTCTCACGCAACTTATTTCCGAACGGAACATTCCAATATTGTATCAGCCTTAGTTTCATTAATTTAGGGAAGAGAAATGAACTTGGGAAATCTTTCCCCAAGTCAGTGTCATCCAGAAGCCTTGGATTTCTGAATCCAAATTTTGACATGTTTAGATGGGCCTAAGTTGAGGAAGACTGTCCAGTGAAGGACTTCCAAATGAGATAGCAAGGCATCTTGTCCATCAAACTCATATTGGGATTGGCCTTAAAAAGCTTTGGTCTGCTGCCTCATGAGGGCCTTGGGTACAGGGAGGGAGGTAACCAGTTGAGGAGATGGCATAGCTTGGTGCTGAACAAGAGGAAGTTCACATAATTACTTGAAACAATCACTCCTCGGAGTCCACAGCTAGACAATTTTTTTACCTGTTTGAACTTACCTGTTTGAACTGAACTTTTAAGTAGTTTTTCCTTAATGGAAATATTAATTTTATTTTGTCTCTCAGAGTCTAGTAAGCCAGATGTTCATGCTAAAGTGTAAATTGTGTAATGTAAATTGTGCTGACCCCACTGCCGCCCTTTTCTTCAAATCTTCCATTGTATTAAACGTCTCCATAAATAAATCCACATTAGGATGATCAAAATATAGCTCTGCCCCCACCTGCACATCAGTTAATCCCTTCCCCAAGGCCTGCATTTCATTTTTATGCAGCCCATCATTGCCTTTCCAGCCCTTTCCACCTCAATATCTGATTATTCTTGTGGGTTTCATTTATATATTATTGAATATGAAATGGCCAAGCATTAATAGAAGATGATTTCCCCCACAAAGGATTTTGATTGGAAGGAGATGGAGGGGGGGAGAGCACAGACTATATTTTTCTTGCTAGAACATTTTAAACATAGCACTTCCTCACATAGTTCTCTTGGTTAATCATCTGTGGCTCCTACAGCAAACTACTCAGGCTTGTGCAGTTAAACCCTGATTCATACTTGTAATCATGTGTGAGAACTGGAACAATGAGGACGTAGCTGGTGGGTGTGGCGGCAGCAGTATTGTGTATATTCCAGACCACATGATCGGAATATTATGCTTATTTAAGGGTAGTGTGGAGGAGGGACACACAGACCTCTTTTTAAAAACCTGCAGGCAGACTTCTATCTAATCACACCATAAGTACATAATCTTTGAACTCTTCTGGCTCAGAAGAACAGAAATTTGAATGGCCACCACTTGCCATTTACTTAATCTGTATTAGATGATATTCTACAGAATTACAGTTTAAACCAATTGTATTAATTCTACTAAACAAGATCTTATGTCTGTTCCAAGGTGATGATCTGGTCTCCAGCATAAGCATCAGAGCTTTTTAGAATAGTAATATTATTAAAAATTGTAATTACATGAGTAAAAAACAATACAAGCTAAAAAATATGAAACAGAAAGGGGCAGAAAAGAAAAACAGAAAAGTAAAAATATAGTATAGAAAAAGAAAAGAAATAAAGAACCTGCTTCCAATCTGCATCACAACTAGTATAAACAATTTTAATAACTTAACACTGCCTCTTAAAATATGACTATTGAGCACTTCTTCCACATTCCCTCTCTTATTTATAAAAAAAAAGCATTGCCATTTCAATCCTGGTATTAGGAAAAGTCCATTAAGGATTACAAAAATAGCAACGTATCTATGCTAAAGTTCATCCAATGAAACAATTTTATTTTTACTACTAACAGTTTTAATCTTTGTTTTAATCAAATAATTGTATTTGTCCCTTCTTTCAAGACTCTCAAAATATTAACAAGTCTCTGTTGTTAGTTTACTTTATTGTATTTCAGTGTCACCCATACAATCTACCCCAATCAGTCCCACATATGCCGATCTCAACTGAACCATTTTGCTCAAGTACTGTGCTGTGTTAAATGTTATTTTCAGATTTTGGCCACACATAAGGTAAGTTATTTTGATATGGCGATCCCAATGGGTCATTTTTTTGGTTCATAGATTGAGGTACCTGTCTCTCACCCTCTTATACAGGCAACAATTAAATAGGATATGGGCCTGGTCTTTTACCTCTACTGCTTTGCAAATGCAGAGACGTCCATCATAAGATATAAAATAGAATCTCTCATATTTGACCATTGCATTGAGCTGTTCAAATCTCGCTTGTGTAAATGTATATCCCTAAGATGTTTTGGCAGTTGTAACTTTAAATAGCCATCTGTTTGAAAAGTACATTTGTATTTGCTCAGTCATTTCAAGTTACCAACCTTACTCAGGGTAGCTATATAATTTTGTGCTTCCATGTCCTTGATTCTTTGGGCAGCTCTTTTTTTTGTTTGTTCCCCTGTTAAGAGACAGTAAAACAAGGCTCTATTGTAAATCCAGTATAGGAAGTTTATCCAAGTTATTATCCTGGTTTATTGTTTGTATGTCTCTTTTTATTACTAAAACACCAGCCAGTTTCTTTTGTATGTCCAGTGTAACGTCTTTTTCCAGATCTTTGTAGCTGGTCATTTGTAAATCCACTTTCAATTCAGTCTTGATTTTATCAAATGAAACTTGTTTCCCTTCCATAACATCTTTTAGACAGATTTCTCCATAGGAACAGATGTTCTCAGTTAATACTATTAATTTCCAAATCAATTTTTCAAAAGCATACTTCAGTATGTCCAATGTTAGAATATTTGGCTCCATTCTATAATTGTAAATTGAATTTATGTGTCCTCCTTTAATTATAATCTTTCGTTCTTTCTAGTTCCCTCTAATGTCCAGTTTTTAAAAATTGTATCTTACCATGTTTTTAAAAATATTTTAAACAAAAGCATTATCCCATAGAAAGGGTTCTTTATAATTAATTCCAAAATCTTATTTCAAATTTATGTAGAACTTTAGTGCATTTGTAGGTTTCTAAAATCAAACTTTTAATTACCCTTTTGCTGTTTTTATTCATTTTTAATCTTGTAGTCAAAACTTTCTTTTGCTAAGGATTAAAGAGAAACTCACGTATTGCTATCAAACTTGTCAAAACAAAGATTTTTAATAACTGAAAAACAGTTAACAAGCAATTTCCAAAAGTAATTAGAAAAGCAGGTATGTGAACATAGTGTCCTTTAAAGGTGCCTGCCAAGGTCTGAGCAAGATAGCATCTTGCATCATCTTCCACAGCTCCAAAATCACTGGAAACCTCTGACCTGCAGTCTCTATCAGCGTTGCAAGTAAACTCTCTATGCAATTCAGAACTCTGAGACAAAGTCCATCTAAGTAAGAATTTATTGGAAAAGTCATGTTGGCATATCTAAGGAAAATCTGAATTCCCATGTTTTTCTCCGTCCACACTAAAACTGACACCCTGCCCCATTTAGTGACTACCACATCACATGGCCCAATCAATCTCCTCTCTCAGATGCTGCCAAACTTCAGTCACTCCCCTCCAATTGCCAGAAGCTTGTCTTCCCCCCCACATCCCAAGTTTTTATTTTATTTTACAATATATCCATATCAATGCATGAACAGTGTGGCACCTACATTTTAGTAGAAATAAAAATAACACTATTAGTCATATTTATTACATTTCTCAAGCTTATGTAGTTCTAGTGTTAAATTATAAATTATAGACTTTTGTTATTTAACTGTTCAGTGTTTCAATATGTTATTCCAATGCAAATCACAATATTGTTTAAACATACATAACAATACCATCATTCGATTTCTAATCTTCCCTCTGATTGTTACTTTTGTCTTATTGTATAAAATGTGTATACTAATATTTCCCCTCTCTCTTATTTCTATCTCTATTCTAACTATTAATAATCCCATTATTATATTTAAAAAGAAATCCTTTCTATCCGTCATCTCTTGTTCACTTTCAAGCTTTAATTGTTTGTTTTTTAACCAGCCTCCCATATTCCTTCCTTGGATCATTATCCCTATCTGCATCTAGATCCTGGCTATTCATTTTGAACATTTCTCCCATCTCTACCCTTTTCCATTGTCTAGCTTCCAAAATATCTACCCATGCTCCTATCTCCTTTTAAAAAATGTCTTCCTGCCTCTCTGGTTCCCTTTTTAAATCTCTGCTCTTTGATCTCTGGTAAAAGAATGTTGTTATGGCTAGATTTCCTTTGCTACTCTCCCATTCCCACAGCTTGCCCTGTGGCAGCCCTGAAATCTGTCCCAAGTCTTCTTGTGAGGAGCAGCTGTCAGAACCACTTCCGAGTGATCACAAGTCCTCCCTTTGAATGAATAAGTTTTAAGAGTTGGTCTACTTGCCAAGTCTTTGTCCTTTGCAGCAGCCATTGGCTCCAATTTTTGCAGATCCATCTTTCATCTGACATTTCCTCCTCCAGTTTGCATTGGACCTTTAGCTGAAACTGCATTAAACTTCATACTCTTAAAGCAGTTTCAGTTAAAAGTCTAATTCAAACCTGCACTGGCATCGATGACAAGCCATGATGACATCACATACATCACAGACATCATTGTGCAGATGACCATTTGAGTGATGATGTCATGATGCATATGATTTCTCTTGCCTCCCTGCAAGTGCCCTAAAAATTTGTAATGGCTAGATACAGGCCTCTGTAGTCAGGCTTGCCTCTAATTCAATCCAAATCATGGGACAAGATTGTTGCTAAAGGCAATTTCTTCTGACTTTACCTTCTTCAAAGTCGTGGGTTTGCCCTTACTTGAGATTTCACAATACTTTTCCCATTCACAGAGCTGGGGTGGGTGAGCCAACAGTTTGGCACCCCTGTTCAACGTCAAGGGGAGGTTATTTCATTCCAGCCTTCATATGTAACATCAGACATGAATTCATGTTTGTTATATTTCTGCCATTCAGAATATGTTCACATATTGCACTGAGTCATAAACCCTGACTCATAAACCAATTACTCGTTTTGCATAGCACTGACCACATTTTGAAGCTGTGTGACTGTGAACTCGGCCTCACTCTATCTTTCTTGGAAATGAGACGAAAAAGGCAGTTCCTGTGTCTCTGTCAAGGTTTGAGATAAGAACAATTACTTGGGCTTTAATTTTGCATCTGGAGGCAGGGGAAATATAAATACTAGAAAAATGTTTCATTGTTTGAATTTCAATAAAATAGAATAAAATTAAAAAGCTCAAAGGAGGGAATAAAATGAAGTCGAATTGAAGATTTGTACAATTAAAATAACAATGCCTACTTTTGGCCTTCTATTTGGAATTGCATTATAGGAACTTCAAGAAAAAAAGACCAGTCTTTGATAAGCCCATCTCTGGTGGCCTAGAGGTGGAGCTCTTGCTTCACAATCAGGAGGCTGTGAGTTCAATCCTAGGTAGATTCTAATATTTGGAATAGACTCTCCTGCTAGAGCAGGGGTTGGACTAGATGACCTCCAAGGTACCTCCCAACTCTGTTGTTCTATGATTCTATGTTATAAAAGTCCTTGGATGAAGCAGGCCTTTTTCAGTCAGGATTGAGACCAGGTTATTTACTGAGACAGCATTGGCTGCACTTGTGGAGGACTTGGGATGCTGCATCATCTGGCCTTTTGGTATCTTTCAGTGGCTTTCAACACCATCAACTATGGTATATCTCTGGATCAACTCCAAGGATTGGGAATGGGGGGATATACCATCTTGCTGTGGTTCTCCTCCTTTCTCCATAGCCAGCCCTAGTTGGTTTGTGGGGAAGAAAATATCCTGTAATGTAGTTTGGCTTGGGGCTCTTTCTACCCCTATTTAATGTCTACATTAGCTGCCGGGAAAGGTCATTGCTGACATGGATTTCATTATCATCAGTATGCTGATAATACCCAATTATATATTTCTATGCCATGCTTGGCAAGTGATGCTATTCAGCTGCTAGATTATGCCTTGAGGCTGTTAGGGCCTGGATGGGGAGAGACCAGCTATGATACAACCCTAACAAGAAGATTGAAGGTTTACACACACACACCAAGGGGTCAGGAAAGTTAACATATCTGATTCTGGATGGGGTAACACTTAGAACAGATCTGATGGGAAGTTTATAGGACCTCTGGGACTCATGGCTCCTGCTGAAATAGCAGATTGAAATTATGGATAGGGGACCATTGCACAAACCAATCTTATGCACCCATTCCTGAACCAGGATATCTTGCATACATTCACCAAATGAGTCTGCCTACCATCTTGAACAAAATAAAAGTTTCATCATAAGTTTAAGAACTTAAAGAATCTGAAATAAGCAACAAAAAACTAAAGCCCCTGTCCCACTGCACCAACGGATGCAAAGAGGATGTAAAATGTTAAAAAAAGCTTGCCATCCGTTGGAAAGACGATGCAAATCCATGTGTAACTCACTGCATAGCGTCTTTCAATACGCTCTATCCATCGAGCACCGTCCACTGAGATTTCATCCGCGCAAGAAGTTTGAGCTGCCACAAAAACTTTTTGAAACGGATGAACTTTCCGCCAACGTAACGATGTACCAATCCACGACATATACGGGCACAAACGTTCTATATCTGTTATCTCCCGTTAAACGTCCACTGTATCCTCTCAGCCATACTCTGGGCCATCCTTGCAACCAACATCCGCTGGCAGCTGAAAATGGGAAAAGAGGGAGGAAACGAAAGGTACACGGAACGTCCACACAGCCATTATAGGCACGGAAATAGAGAAGGATGTAAAGCAGATGCATCTCGTATATAAGGATTAAAATGGAACAAAACTTTTGTAATCCAGGATGTATCTCGGATAATTTAGTTATGTCTGCAGTATGTCTAGAGTATGTAGAAGTACAAACCGATATTTCCCATAAAAAAGGGGGAAGGAAATTACCTGGAATCTCAGTATGGTCCAGCACTGTGGTGTAACGACTTCTTTCACCCTTGGTCTTGGTCTTTCACATCATCCATTGTTCTCTTACCATGGAATCATGACACAATCCGTATGGTAGCTGCGATCATTCATTCACCAAGAACCAAACCCTGTTTCAGACTGTTTCACCTTTTACTACAACAAGGAGAAAGAAGGAGACGTCCAAAGCTTGTGGTGGGTCGCGAGGATGGACATGACGAAGAATGGAGTTTGACCTGTAGACCGTTGATGGGGAGCTGAGGAAATGAAGACCCTACGTGCATTCGCATCACTTTCATGAAGGATGCCACCAGCCATGTTTGACCAAACGTGTAGAAGAGTCTGAGACACAGGTTGACGCAAGCTGAAGCACCAATCTT